>BQNB010063108.1:8358-28960 GCA_026074375.1 Tanacetum coccineum
TTTAAGAAAGTCATTTACTCAATCTAATCCATTTACATCCAAATCATGATCACTTGAGATGATTTGAGTTCATATTGGAAGCAATAAGGCAAATAAGCTTAAATCTAGCTTATTGAGGTTTAGAGGCTAGGGAGCCAATAGGATCAAGCTTTTTAAAGTCACTCACTCAGATAGAGTGACTTTAGTGTCTGAGACAACACAAATACAGGTTTTACTTTCTCAATTTCAGTTTAGCATTTAGAGCTTATTACTAATTGCTTATTCTTATGAGTTTTAATGACTATTCCTGTTTCATATAGCTTAGTTAGGACTTAGATGTGTTAGTTTAAAGCTATCTTAGTTTAAAAACTCATTTAGATTTCATACCTTCATTTCTGTCATTAGTAGTAGTATAAGCCTAGTAGAGTAAGCAGCTTATTTCTCCTAATAAGCTAGTACTTTTATAGCTTAAAAAGCTTTATTAGGTCATTTTAAATAGAAGTAGATAAAATGTTTAAGCAGTTTTAGTTTTAATTAGATTCTAAGCTCATTTTAGGTTTGGACAGTTAGTTTAAAGGAGTGTTTGGTTAAAGCTTAATTTGACTCTAAAAGTCAACATCATTCTGCCAAATTCTTTTACTTAGTTGTGTTTAGTCATAATATCAAGTTTAGAATAGGTTTTAAAAATTAGTAAGTAGAATTCAAGATTTTAAAGCTTAAAAAGTAAGCCTAGCACCAGGACAGTTTGTGTGATCAAGTATTTTTAGTGATTAGAGATTCAAGGCAAGTTAGAGCACAAACTTAGTCAATACAGGACTACATACATGGATTGAGTTAGTGTAAGAGTTTTTTTTTAGTGACAACTAAGCCTGCACTTCATTTGTGTTTGCCAAATGCATCAGCAACAACAGTCATTTTTACAACTTTTTACTTTTTAAAGAACGGTCCGGGTGCGGGATTTTGTCTTGACTCGTTTTTGGGTCAAACGAACTCCGTTTTCGGTCTAGTCTTTTTCATTCTTCGTTATTTGTCCCGTAGAGTAGTTTAGAAGTGAAAATTTCTTCGTAGGGTTATTTTTAAAGATTTTAGGTTTTTCCCCCTTTGTTCGGGATTCGTGCTCCCGTTTTTCAGCTTAATTTAGTAATTTTTAGGATTTTCTTAAACGTTTTTGTTTATTATTGTTTAATTTAACTTCCTGCACCCTCAAATCAGTTTTCTCCTTCAAACTCAAATCTTCGATTGTATCGATTTTCCATTCCAGCCTCGTTGGGGATAAACGACCCGGGAACACTCTATACTACTTCTCGGTTTCATTGATTGTTGTTTTTAGATTATATATATATTTTATATTTTATTATATTATATATATATATATATACCGACTATCGTTACGTTTGACAAATTGTGTTTGAATCTGTGAATATTTTCTTTTATAAAAAACATATAAAATACAAAAATATTTTTCATTTTCTTTTATTAGTATAATTATCAGATAAAAAAAAACCAAAGAAAAACCAAAAAAATATAAAAACATTGTCCATAAAAAGAAATAAAATTCACAAATTGGTAAAAATACCAAAATATAATATTCTCAACTGAGGTATTATCATAATAACTTCCGGTGAACTTGTTGGTTCCCAACTCGAACAAAAGATTTAAAAACTTGCCTTTTGTGTCACTTGCGAGGTACGGCTCACCTTTGAAAGTTAAACAAACTATAAGAGGGGTATAAGGAGGGTTGTTCCAACGAACTACGACCCGAAAGGAGAAATAAGCTTCGCGCTATCCCTCTCCTCCGCTCCTTTGTGAGTTTTTCTTTCAAAGAGCTACCGTGAAGCTTGCTGATTATCAGGTTTAAGTTGTCTTATCATTTTGTCCGTTAAAATAAATTGTGAATATATGGAAAAACCAAAAATAATCTTCTTTTTCTTCATATTGTTTAATTCTTTTCTTATCCATCTTAATGTTTAATTCTTATGACGTCATTCGATTATCGTTTGAATCCGATTTACGCGATTAAAGAATGCTCGTCTTGTGGAAGTTTGTACACTTCAAACTGTGGTTGTTCGAAAGGGAGTCTTGAAGACAAGATTCTTGTTCCTAAACCCCCTCGAAATTGTGTAAGGTGTGCAAGGTGTGGAACCCCGGTTGATGGTCCGTATTGTCAAGGATGTGCTCTTTTACGAAAGGAATTTATGGAAGGTTTGTTTACAAACTGTGTGGAAAATGAATTTTTCAAAGACTTCCAAGACACTTCCGAGTCATCCGACGACAATACCAACGTTGTTAATGCTCCTCGAGAGCCAATCGTTGTCAATCAGGACCCCGGTGAAAATTCCTCACCAAGTCCTCCACACATTGACCATTGTTGTCACGAGTGCGGTGATTCGTTAGATGGAATCTTTTGTCGACAATGCACTTGTAAGTCTTGTGGGAAAGGTGCTCATTACGGTTATAATTGTCCTCCGAAAGTTCCGATTATCTCTAATCCGGAACCATGCAAAAATCAAACCATTGATGAGCCCCTACAAAACTTGCAAAGTTTACAACAACAATGTCTTCTTGGTACATGCCAAAAATGTGGGCGAGTAAATGATACAATGGAGTTGTTTTTATTGTAAAGTGGAATTGAACACCCCCGCGCAAAGGCAATCTTTCAACTCCGTATCTTCTAACGATTCTCAAGTGTTTGCAAACATCCTCCACAACCACAATACCGACCATACTCTTGTGGAGTTATGTGGAACGATTCACATTAACGGTTTACGATTTGTCCCCACCGTCAGTCGCCGTCCGTCTACAATCAGGACCCATGTTTCAATCAAAACTTTGATTATTTTCCATAAACTTCACTAAGTTTTCCACAACAATATCCTTGTTGTGAAAATTGCGGGGGACCTATGAAACTTACCAATGTCAACCATGAATGAAGACTATTAATCATGAGCAAAAATTCTGCTATGATATAAATTCTTTTGGTTTTTGACCAAGTTCAACCCCCATATTACCGTCAATCATCCAATCTTCAATTCTCAAAATGACCTTCTAAATTCTCAAAATAAGCTTATGGAACAAATGACAACCTTACGTGATTTGGTTGGTCAAGTTATACAAAAGAAGGAAGAAGAAAAGCAAATTGCGGAAGAGCAAGCGGCTAAAGATCGATATTGGAAGATTCCCATTTGCTATGATGATGACGAAGACAACACCACTGCAATCACACCCGTTTTACCAATCCGAGGAGTCCTTAACTCGTCTAAGTATGGGGACGAGATCTTGTACACCATTCCCGGCAACGGAATCGAACGAAGTAATAAAGTCTAGTGTTGAGAACCTTGTCCAATCCAAAGTGAGTCCGAGGGGTATTCCGACAAAATGTGTGATGTGCCTCTTTGTGAAAATACCACCCCTCTTAATGCTCTCAATGAACATTCTGAGATTGTTGCATTCTTAACGATGATAAATCCTTCAATGATGACGATTCTCCCAATGATGAAAACATCGATTATGTCGATGCAATCACCTCCCTATATGAGATCGTCAGCTAAGGTGTAGAGATTGTTATCTGGAATTGGAGGGATTGACACAATATTCTTCTTAACAATCAAAGACGATATTCCTCGTGAAAAATTGTTGAATGGTCAATCATTCTTATGCAACATCAAGCATTAAAAGATAATCCCGCTCCATCTTCTGATGTTATGACCAAGTCTTCCTCCACATCTCCATAACCTTTTCTTTGGAGGAGACTAACACTTGTAATTTCTTCACCCGAAGCTGAAACTTTCTGCTTTGATTTGGAAGAGATTAGTAGTGGCAGTCCCACTACTCATTCTGATTACTCTCTTCCGGATTATGAAGCTTTCTATTCTAATGACGATCATATTGAAGAAAAGAGTAGTGGCAGTACCACTACTCAGGCTGAAAGTATCTCAATGATTCGTTCATCTTTGATCTTTCGATCAATCCATTTCCTCCTGCCGATAGGAGTGATTTTCATCATGAGGAGTTCGCCGATGAACTCGCTCACATCATATCTCCACCGGAGTATGATCATTTCTGCTTTAAGATTGAGCCCGAGCTGGGCAATCTTACTATGGATGTGGTGAATGATATTTTTCCAACAAGAGAACCAAGAGTTCATGTGCCTAATGTTTTGCCTACCCATCCCACCCAGGATACGGATTTCATACTTTTAAGTGAACCTCTCTTCGCTTATATTGTATGGATCTTTCTTCCATTTCTCACGTATCCAGTTGCTCCTCCATATCTTCTCTCCTGTGGGAATGAAGATACCATTTTTGACCCCGGCATCTCCATTTATCATTCTTTTATGCCGGGTGTATCTCATCGGAGTGGAACTTTCATGAAATTCAATGTTTATCCAAACCACTTGAATGAAAGTCCGATGGAGATTTTATCTTCCACTTGCTCCCCCATGGACCAATAAATTCGGGGTCGAGTCGAGCTTGTGACTCGGTTAACAAAAATAAGGCGCTTCGTGGGTGGCAACCCATGCTTATCCTAGTAGTAGTAATGAATAAGTGTTTTGTGTTGTGATGAGGCTCGCCTCTACCTTTCTCGTGTTTTGTGTTTTGTGGTTTATTGTCCAGGATTGTCCTGGATTTTTAAAGCCTCTCGTGCTCGCGGTTTTGTCCTTCGATCACTCGAGCTTCAAATCCTCAACTTCATTTTAGGAATCTGATATCCAAATATTATCGACTAACGTTTATCTTTAAGCACACTTAATAAACGGCTTAGGATTTACGTAGAGACCCTTCTTAAAACATTGAGGATAATGTTTAGTTCTAGTATGGGGGGGATCTATCGATTTGATTGTGCCTGCAGCCGTTGTTTTTACGTAATCCCGTTTTTACCACCAAAAATTTTGAAAAATACCAAAAAAATGAAAAAATTTAAAAATTTTCAAAAATAAAATAAGTGTTTTGTCACAATTTTGACTTTCCTGCTGGGTAGAATAAGAATAAATTTTGACTCGATCGAGCGTGTTGAGCTCTAGCTTGTTCCTTAACTTTTAGACTAAGCGTTCGCGAATATTCGCGAAGAACGAAAAATGATAGTGTTAAGTATGAGTGGGATGCTAAACAAGGATTTTTTGGAGTATCTTAGAGCTCATGTATGTAATTTGTCGCTTTTTCTCCCATAAACTCTTAACCTGATTAATATACGTGCTACTTTTGGAAATTAAACTTAAATCAATAATTTTTATGTAGTATATAGCAAAAACTTTAGACTTAGTTCAAATTTATACTTGAATTTTTCAAAAAGAAATTTTCCCATAATCTAAAAAAAAAAAAAAAAAAATGAAAAATGCAAAAATATAATAAATATAAACTGTGGGTTGATAAAAGTTTGTTGTATCTTGCCGGCTCACAACCGATGTTACAGCCTTCTAAAGAAAACCCATAGTAAGAATAATTATCCGATGATTAAGTTTGCTGCATCTTGCCGGCTCACAACCGATGTTGCAGCCTTCTAAAAGGTCGAGGGTTACAAACTGCGTAAATAGTTAATATTAAGTGTGAATAAAAGATCTCTTTTTGTTAAATTCAAATATGCTTTTGAACTTTGGCTATTATATTTTATAAGCTATGTGCATACGGAAAACCTGAGAGTTTTTGAAACCTAAGGTCCGTGAGTCCCGATACTAGTCTCTGTGGGGTGTCAAAAGCCTGGTCACTTAACCGCAAGGTTGGGATGTGCCGAGACGAAAGTCGCTACATGGGATGATCTCGCTTTCAAACTCATTATTCTCGGGTGGAACGTGAAACATAGAATATCGTAAAACATTGATCCATGGTTGAAATTCAAAATAGCACATACACCTAAGATATAAATTGTCGGGAGTGAAAAGTTTACAAATTGCAAATATGAGTAGTGTTAGCATCTTAGCTCATAATTAACAGTGATTTCATTTTAAGCTTGGTTTGGAATAAGTGAAAAGTCGGGAACGATGAATTTATCCTTTTTGGGGCATTCTCGGATCGAAATGCATCTTGTTCTATGATCCCTAACAGTTATAAAAATAAAAAAAGTCAAATAAATTAATTAGTTGTTAAAAAAAATAAAAATAAATTGATAAAAACAGGGCTTTTCAAACTATGAATTCCTTAATACCTTTAGATGAGCACTTTGCTACTTTTCAAGGTGATTAGTTTGGGGGGATTGGAATTTTTAGTTTAAGTGCGCCGTCAATTTTTACATTGCGTGAGGACATGACAATACTTTAGTATGAGGGAATTTGGTATTCGCTATTTTATACATACGTTTTACCATGAAAAACGACCCCAAATGACCAAAAAACATAATAAATATTGCAAATATATGTTGTTTTTGTGTTTGTGTATGTACAGGTACGGATATCAAGAAAAGAACAATAATAAAGACAAAACCGGACAAATCCGAGCACGAGATAAAAAAGAGCGCGAGAAGACGAGTCCAGCGGTGCCTTCGGATTTTATTGGGCCAGCCCGTAACCCACTTAATGGGCCGGACCAGCCATGTTATCTTAAAAAGCCAAATGAGCCAACATATTTTTGTAAAAATTTGTATATTGATGATCATGACGTCATTGGCATGTGAAAAAGAGCACGTGACCATTCACTCTATTTGGATGGGCAAGTAATATTTCTTCGCGTGGCAGAGAAGTTTTATACTTCTAAATTTATCTCATTTCATTACAGATATGATCCAACAGTCACAAATACAAGCGTATGATTTAAGCATCTCAAAAGAGTCACGTGGCAGCAAGACAGTGGCTGGATAAAATTTTAGAGGATAGTGATCCGTGTGATAGGAAAAGTTGGCCTATGATTGGAAGAATTATGACTCAATGATGGGGACTAATTTACAGTTTCACCCCCTGGCTCTTCTTTATAAGCAACCCACTCCCCCTCATTTGAGGAGTTAGTTAGTTTTTATTTTATTTATTTTTAGTTTTTTTTAGTTTTTTGCTTATTTAATATTTGTGTTAGCTTATCTTAGTTTTTAAGCTTAATTGTACCTTCTTATTCCAAAAGTTTATTTGGATGTTGTAATGAAAATGATTTGATGTTTATTGAAGATCTCATTTGCTTATTGGCTTATTCTTTTTCTTGCGTTTTGAGAAGTTTAAATGCGTTAAGCTAATGCAAATTCCGTGTTGATGTTTTTCGTTTGTTTATTAATGAGGATAAGTGCTAATTTCGTTTGCAAATCAGCTTATTAGATAGTTTTAGTTAGATCTCGTCTCTAGCTTAAATATAGTTTAGCTTATTGCTTGATTTTAAAAGCTTCACTAGTTCTAAACGCTTAATCGTTCATTCAATGGCTCATCTAGTATTCGTAATGCTTCTGGATTATTAAGAAATACATTGGCTTATTTGGTTTAGTTTAATAGTTAAGTTTTAGCGTAAATTGTTAGATTTCATTTGTTATAACTCGTTTTTATAAATCGATTGTTTCGCAAATTCAGTTTTTCTTTTTTACTAGCGTTGGATTTTCAATTGATCATTGCTTGCTTAACTGATATATCTTCGTTTGGTTTGCGTGAATTAAATTTGGGCATTCGTTTGGTGTGTCAAAACTTGTATAAAATCCTTGGCTGCGTTCATTTTTTTACACACTTGTTTTCATCTGTTCGTTTGGCTTCTAGAATTTCATTGGGCTCGCTAGTTAGATTAGGCTCTCATTTAGTATGTCAAGATTTTAATTGGGCTTCCTTGTGTTTATTAATGAGCTCACGTTAGGATTTAGATAGAAAAATGAATTGATTGGCCTGTTAAGGCGTGTGTTTAGTTGTAGGAATTGCAAATTATTACTACTTAGTATTATAAATTGTTACTTTTAACAGTTTTTGTTTTTATTTTGTTTGACTTTAGGTATCGGTCTACTCACGAGGCGCGGAGCTTATGGGTTTAGTAAGCTAGATAGAATTTAAGTATTTTCTTTAGCTTACTAAACCGGGTGGTCTTCTTTTATTTGCAGCTCTTCAATTCGGTTCCATTTTCTACCCTATTTCAATTTATTAGTGTAGTTTTATTGTTTTATTTTATAATATTGATTTAATTTTTGCCATGTTTAGTGTAGATTTATTTTAGTCATTAAAGGATATGTTAAATTTTATTATGAGTAGTGAGTAGATTTAGTAGTGCTTGTTAAGCGATTAGTGATTTGGAATTTAGGTGCGGGTTTAAAAAGATTTTGAAAAAATATTTAGTCATAAGAATTGTCTTTTCGATTTACATTCCATCATTTATTTTTAATGCAATTTAATTTTTTGTCATTTATTAACAAGCATTTTATTTTTACTTGTCATTTAAGTTGTTTAACATAAGCCCGCACTTAATGAACTTTTCACGTCACTTAGCAAGCATTTTTGTCATTTATATTTTTTAGATCAATTTTTAGTGTAATCTTATAGTTTAAGTATTAGTTTAAATTTTTAGCGTAAAAATAGTTTAAAACAGAAAGTTTAGCCTCCCTTTTTATATGCTTTTCCTTTTAGTAGACTTAGAAAACCAAATCAAAAAAAAACTTTTATGCTATTCAAGCTCGATTTACAACTTGAACGTAGATTTCCATTCACCTCTCGCCGAGGAAACGACCCGGAAGGTTTTTGAAATTGCTTTGGTTAAAAGCGATTTTCTAAGAACCCGACGGTAATACTATACTATACTATTATTGGCCTATCCTTATTATTACGTATCTATATATTATATTATATATTTTATACGTGTTAGTTTGGACGGATCAGGTTTGCATACCTGGTTCATCAAGTCCATGATACCGCCGGTGCATTGGTTAATCCAAAAGGCATTACTTAGAACTCGTAATGACCATAACGAGTCCTAAACGTCATCTTTGGAACGTCCTCTTCCCGAACTCGAAGTTGGTGATAACCAGACCTCAGATCGATCTTAGAGTAACACTCGACCCTTGCAACTGATCAAACAGATTGTCAATTCTCGGGAGCGGATAATGGTTCTTAATTGTAAGCTTGTTTAGTTCGTGATAATCAATGCACATACGGAACGATCCATCCATAACTCGTGATACTACTAGTCTAAGGACGATAATCCTGTGTCCTCATCATGAAGGTCTCCATCCTCCAAAGCCTCTGACTCTCATGAGCTCGAAGCTCGAGCCCAAGTGCTTAACAAGCTTATTGAGGAACTAAGACGGAAAGTTAGGGCTTATTGGACGTCAATAGAACTAATGGGCTCTAAGAGAATAAGCCCAAAGGCTTAGAAGACTTATCGGGTTCATAATGGGCTCAAAAGCCCATTAATGAGGCTTATTAGCTTAAAAATAAGCCGAACAGTAAAAACAACTTAATTATAATCTTAAATGCTTAATAAGACTAGGAAAAATAAGCTATATCATGTATAAACCCTTTTTGGACTTTTCGGGCTAGAGTTATTGGGCTAACGAGTCCAATAAGCTCAATATAAGCTCATCTGAGCTTATTATTAAGCCAAACAGTTTCAATAAGCTTAAATGAGCTTGATGGGAGCTTATGTGCTTTTAGAATCCTTATTGGACCTTTAATTGGCTTAATGGACCTTAACGGACCCAACAAGCCCAATAAGCTAAAATAAGCTCATCCGAGCTTATTTATAAGCTGCCACAGCTTATGTAGCTTATTGGAGTCCAATGAAACCTTTTACCACTTTTCAAAACTTAATTGGGCTTAAAATGTAATTTTTACAAATTAGGGGACCAAAAGTGTCAAATTGTAAACTTAAGGGTTAAAACTGTCAAAACTAAATTTATAAAGTTAGGGACTGTTTTGGTCACTTCTGAAACTTAAAGGGCTGTTTTGAAAGTATAAGAACCTAAAGTGTAATTTTTGTAAAGTTGAAGGACTAAAGGTGTAAATGTGGAAACCTAAGGGTTTAAAATGTAAATATTATATTTTCATAAACATAAGGACTGTTTTTGTAAATATAGAAAACCTAAGGGTATTTTACAAACAAAAGTGATTTTTATAAACACTTAACGTATCGTACAAGTTATAATATTTATCGGATATTATACAAATTAAAACACGACTTAATAAATATGTATATTTATTAATAACGTTTATACATATACTTGAACGTGTGTAATCGTATACTTTCCCAAGAGCCATCAAGTAAAGACAAATGCAATAAACATGTGCACCACCACACAAGTGATAACTATATATAAACTAGAAATTTATTGTAGTTATGCATTAAGTCATTAGCCTAAACTTGTAGACTAAGACTGGCCGTATTTACTTAGGTATTTGACGGTGTGATTCATTTGCCATACTTGGATATATTTATCATTCACAGGGGACTACCTACTAAGGTGAGTTCATAGCCTCATGCTTTACAATTATTTAAATGTTTTACATCTTTGGGGTGAGAACATGCTTTGTTTTACAAATTGGACGCAATGGTACATTTTATACAATGATTACGTGTTTTGCCTAAGTAGCGATAACCCACTGAGCCCTTTATCATGAACTGTCAATTACTAGATTGTAAGCGCGAGTGTTATAAATAGATCTATTTGGGATTGACATCCCCGTTTGGGTGAGTAGCGCTCACTGTGCCGGTTTGCCAGACAACAAACGTATACCATGTCGGATTTGGGATGTTGCGGGTTAGAACATCATTCACGGGCAAATGTTGGCAATTTATTGCATTCATACATGTCGAGCTTCAGTGTCATGAGCTTAGGAAAACGTAATTACTTTTTATGATGTTTGCATCTGTTGCTTAATCATACACATGGAAATCTTGCGGTCCTACTATTGATTTACATAAACCTATGAATTCACCAACTTTATGTTGACGTTTTAAGCATGTTTTTCTCAGGTCAATAAGGCACGAGGTGCCCAGATACATTAGGGGTCACTCTTTGGAGAGAGTCAATACTAAAGATTTGGGTCGTATTACATTTTGGGAACATTTGTTATAAACCGAAATCTTTACTTATATTGTCGAACAATTTGAAGCCATGAGCTCATGTAATGAACAAGTATTTTGTTAAATCCAATGTATCTCTTTAAAACGACACGTTTAGTGGTCGTTCTCATATCTTGTGCTATTGATCTATGAAGTAACGCCCTCGGATATTCAATATTCCGCTGCAACTCAGATTTAGGGGTGTTACAGATTGGTATCAGAGCCAGGTTATAGAGAACCAGGTCAAAAGTTTTTGTCTGGACTATAACCATTTTCAAACACTGCATTCAAAATGGGGTTTGCACGGGACACACATACATTACTTGTTTGCAATCTAGCATATGTGCTTACATGACATACATTGTTTTAGCATTAGTAGTTACTAAGTGCTTGCATAATTGATATACGAGTATATAAATTATACTATGTATATTACTATAAGAGTCTTATAAGTAATACTTATATAAGTTATTTTTGTTTTTATAGCAGTCATGTCTTCTGCATCATCTGCGGTTACCTACACTTCCGTCTACATCGACTCTGAGCCAGGCAGAGTCTTCTGGAGAGCCGATGAGGAGATATCTGATGGATGTTCTCTACGAGTCATCGTATTAGGATACGATGGACTCCCTATACAGCCGGTAGCCCCACCATCACCGGATTACATACCTGACCCTGAGGAGCCACAGACACCACCAGTACCACATGACGAGGATGAGCGTGAGCCTATGTTCATACAGCCACATGATCCTGACTAAGTGCCAGAGCCTATATAGCCTGAGTATATACCATTGGAGGATGAGCATGAGTTTTCGGCTGAGGAGCAGCCATTACCTCATGTTGTTTCACCTACTGCTAAGTCATCAGGATATGTTGTTGAGTCGGATCCAAAAGAGGATCCAGAAGAGTATGAGGATGATGAGATAGAGGATGGTCTAGTTGACTATCCCATGGACGGAGAAGAGGATGGAGATGATGATGATGGCGCTTCATCCGGGGATGACGCCAATGATGAGGATGAGGATGAAGATAAGGAGGATGAGGAAAAGGAGAGAGGGAGCACTTAGCTCCGGCCGACTCCGCTGTTGTTGTACCTACTGTTGATCTTGTTTCCCTACCTGAGGGAACAGAGCCTATTATACCACCACCCTCTATTGACATTACTACCACTGGAGCTAGGATTACTGTCCAGCTTCAGGCTTCCATATCCTTTCAACCAGAGGCAGAGGTTGAGAAACTTCTAGCCATGCCTACTCCACCACCATCACCACTTATCTCACTATCACCACCCTCCGCAGGGGAGCGCATTGCTAGGTGCTCGACTCCATCTGCACATTCACCACCACCACCTGTGCCATCACCATTACTACCATCATCTGGGTGTCCAACCTAAATCCAGACACTCAGGATAGCCTCTACTCAGGCCCTTATTGATGCTGTTACTGCCGCATTACCATCACCTCCACTACTACCACTACCACCATCTATATACATACCACCACCTGTTGACCGTAAGGATGATATTCCCGAGTTCGAATGGCCACCTCGCAAGAGGTCATGTTTGTTTGCTCTAGACTTCAGGTATGAGGTTAGGGAGAGTTCTACTACTAGACCTATCGGAGGTCGGGGATAGACTATGGGTTTGTCAGCACCTTAGATGCTGAAGAGAGACGACGAGGGATTAGAGAGGTTGGGTATGGTATTAGGGATACTTGGGTAGATCCGGCAGAGACAGTTCCTGAGATAGCACATATGACCGTGGGAGAGGTTAATACTTGGGTTACAGAGCTTTCTGAGCTCCATGAGCGTGATACACAGGACTTGTATGCTTAACCCAAATCCCGGCACTCAGGATAGCCTCCACTTAGGCCCTTGTTGATGCGGTTACTGCTGCATTACCATCACCTCCACTACCACCACTAGCACCATCTCTATACATACCACCATTTGTTGACCGTAGGGATGATATTCCCGAGTCTAAGCGGCCACCTCGCAAGAGGTTATGTTTGTCCACTCTAGGCTCCGGGTATGAAGTCGGGGAGAGTTCTACTGCTAGACCTATAGGAGGTCAGGGGATAGATTATGGGTTTGTCAGCACCATAGATGCTGAAGCGAGCCGATAAGGGATTAGTGAGGTTGGGTATGGTATTAGGGATACTTGGGTGGATCTGGGTGAGGTAGTCCCTAAGATAGCACCTATGACCTTGGGAGAGGTCAATACTAGGGTTACAAAGCTTGCTGAGCTCCATGAGCATGATACACAAGACATATATGCTCTACTAGAGGATGCTCGGGAGGGTAGGACTCGCATATCATAGTGAATCACTATAGACTCGTAGCGGGTTGACTTGCTTATGGAGGATAGGATAGCTCATCAGGAGGCCATATTGATTATGGAGGAGGAGGCATATGCTTCCCGAGAGGCTTGGGCTCATGCGATAAGATTGAATAAGGTGGTCCATTATAAGCTTTAGATCCACCGTGAGCAGGTATATGCACACGAGTCTCAGCTCCATACACATCAAACATAGCTACAGCTGCAGAGTACCCTTATTCAAACACAACACCAGGTTAATGAGACTCACTTCTAGATACAACAGGCTGAGATGGCAGAGCTTCGAGAGACTAACCGTAGGCGTCAGGCACAGATGGTAGAGACTCTCTGAGTGATGAGAGATATGAGGCGAGAGATGGGTGACAGGCAGGCCGAGTTGTTAGCATTGCGAGAGCAGCAGAGGAGACAGACAACCAGGACTAGATGTTAGAGTTCTAGATCACCAGGATGCTTCTAGAGATGCGGATAGTTACATCTAGTAGTTTATGTCATTTTACTTTGATAGGCAATTGTTCAGGCATGTTAAGTATTAGGGGTTCTCACCGCTAGCATAACCTTAGATCTTTTGTATTGTATTTTGTGTACAAAAAAAAACTATTTCATGTAAAAATTTCCATGTTATTAATGAAATAGATTTGTTATGTTGTACTATATACCTCTCTTGTGTTGTTATCTCATCCATAAATTATTGTATGTCTTGTCATAACCTCACGTTTTGTCTCTTGTGATTTAGATGAATCATGGCACCTGTGACAAGACGATGACCGAATTCCCCACCTAACAACAACAACCCAAACAACATAACTCCAGAATCTGTTCAAGCTATGATTGATCAAGCTCTTCTGTGAAACTCCACCAATGGAGATGGAAGCCACAGTTCACATGGGGATAACCGAAGGAATGTCCAAACTACGCGTCCTTGCTTCTATGCTGACTTCATGAAATGTCAACCTTTAAACTTCAAAGGGACAGAAGGCGTAGTCGGTTTAACCAGGTGGATTGAAAAGATAGAGTCAATCTTCAATATCAGTGGTTGTGCTATTGAAAATCAGGTTAAGTTTGCCACCTACACTCTGTGCTGCTTTGACTTGGTGGAATGGTCAGATAAGAACTCTAGGTCCTGAAGCATATTCAATGACTTGGGAATACTCAAGAAGAAGATGATAGACAAGTATTATCTGCAGGGTGAAATCAAGAAACTAGAAATCGAGTTGTAGAACCTAAAGGTCAAAGGGAATGATGTTCCAACATATACTGAACATTTCCAAGAGAAAACCCTAATATGTACCGAGTTTGTTGCTAATGAAACTGAGAAGTTTGACAAGTACACCAGTGGACTTCCTGATAACATTTATAGAAATGTCAAGTCTATAGACCCAAGATGTTGGATGAGACTATTGAGTTGGCCAACGACTTGATGGATCAGAAACTCCGCACCTACGCGGAATGGTAGACTAACAACAAAAGGAAGGCTGATGATGCATCCAGAAACAACCATGGCCATCAACAACAACCCTTCAAGAGACAAAATGTCGCCAAGGTCTACAATATGGGGTCGGGCAAAAAGAAGCCATATGGTAGATCTTTGCCCAAGTGCACCAAGTGCCATTTTCATTACAATGGCCCATGTACTCAGAAATGCCACAAATGTAACAAGGTAGGGCACTTTGCCCATGACTGCAGGAGTTCTGGCAACACAAACGTTGCTAATACTCAGAAAAGGAATAGGGCAAATCCCAAAGGGAATGGTTGTTTTGAATGTGGAGCTCCAAGGCATTTTAAGAGAGATTGTCCAAAGTTGAAGAATAAGGATGGGGGAAATGGGAGTGCACAAAGTTGGGTGTATGCAGTTGGAAATGCAAAGAAGAAAGGGAATGCATCAAGAGACCCAGACTCCAATGTCATCACGGGTACGTTCCTCTTAAACAACCGTTATGCATCTATATTATTCGATACTGGTACCGATAGAAGCTTTATATCTACTGCGTTTAGTTCCCTGATTGACATTGCCCCAACCCCATTAGAAAATAATTATGATGTGGAATTAGCTGACGGGAAGATAGTCGAGGTAAACACTATTATGCGGGGTTGTACTTTAAATTTCTTAAACCATCTGTTTAACATAGACCTAATGCCTGTGGAACTGGGTAGTTTTGATGTTATTATCGGCATGGATTGGTTAAGAAGGTGTCACGCCATGATCGTGTGTGATGAGAAACTTGTTCGAGTTCCCTATGGGAATGAAACCTTGATTTTTCATGGTAACGAGAGTAACGACAGGAGATAATCTCGGTTGACCATTATCTCATGTTCAAAGGCTTAAGAGTACATGGCAAAAGGATGTCAGATCTTTTTGGCATAGATATCCGCCAAGAAAGAGGAGGACAAGTCAAAAGGAAAGCAACTTAAGGATGTACCAATTATCTGAGATTTTCCTGAAGTGTTTCCCGAGGACTTGCCGATCTTCCTCTGGCTTGACCTGTAGAATTCCAGATCGACTAAATTCTAGGAGCCGCGCCCGTAGCTCGAGCATCGTATCGATTAGCACCGTCCAAAATGAAGGAATTGTTAGAACAACTACAAGAGCTTTCTAACAAAGGCTTCATAAGACCTAGTTCCTCACCTTAGGGAGCCCCGGTCTTGTTCGTCAAAAAGAAGGATGGGTCATTCAGCATGTGCATTGATTACTGTGAGTTAAATAAGTTGACACTGAAGAATCGTTATCCACTCTCAAGGATCGACGATTTGTTTGATCAACTCCAAGGATCCAGCATTTATTCAAAAATAGATTTAAGATCGGGTTATCACCAGCTTAGAGTACGAGAACAAAACATTCCAAAGATGGTATTCCGAACTCGGTATGGTTATTATGAGTTTTAGGTTATGCCATTCGGACTAACAAATGCACCTGCAGTATTTATGGACCTCATGAACCGAGTGTGCAAGCCCTACTTGGATAATTTTGTAATCGTCTTCATTGATGACATACTTAGTTATTCAAAGGATAACAAAGAGCATAAAGAACACCTTAAGGCAATTTTGGAATTGCTTAAGAAGGATAAATTGTATGCCAAGTTTTCAAAATGTGAATTTTGGATCCCAAAGGTATAATTTCTCAGTCACGTCATTGATAGCAGAGGCATTTATGTGGATCTAGCCAAGATAGAATCTATCAAAGATTGGGCATCTTCTAAGACACCGACGGAAATCTGCCAATTTTTAAATCTTGCTGGTTACTATCGAAGGTTCATTGAAGGACTTTTGAAGATTGCTAAATCAATGACGAAGCTTACTCAAAAGGGAATTAAATTTGACTGGGGTGAAAAGAAGGAAAATGCTTTTTAGTTAATAAAGCAAAAGTTATGCAGTGCGCCAATTATGGGTTTACCTGAAGGAAGCGAGGATTTTGTGGTCTATTATGATGCTTCACACAAAGGTTTAGGTGATGTATTGATGTAGAGAGAGAAGGTGATTGCCTATGCCTCTCGACAATTAAAAATTCATGAGAAGAACTACACCACTCACGATTTAGAACTTAGATCAGTGGTGTTTGCTCTAAAGATATGGAGACATTATCTATATGGAACCAAAGGCACTGTGTTCACCGACCATAAAAGTCTACAACACATCCTTGACCAAAAGGAACATGAGGAAACGTCATTGGCTAGAATTGCTAAGTGATTATGATTGTGACATTCGTTATCACCTGAGGAAGGCAAACATAGTGGCTGACGCATTGAGCCGGAAGGAACAGATTAAGCCATTGCGGGTTCGAGCCTTAGTTATGACCATTGGCTTGGATCTTCCTAAAAAAATACTAAAAGCTCAGATCGAAGCCCTGAAACCAGAGAATCTTGAGAAAGAAGATGTAGGCGGTATGATCAGAAAGTATATACCCAAGGAAAAGTTAGAACCACGCGCCGACGGAACTTTATGTTTAAACGGCAGAAGTTGGTTACCATGCTATGGCGACTTAAGATCCGTGATTATGCATGAATCCCACAAGTCGAAGTATTCTATCCATCCTAGTTCCGAGAAGATGTACCAAGACATGAAGAAGCTATATTGGTGGTCAAATATGAAGGTTGACATCGCCACTTATGTTAGCAAGTGCTTGACGTGTGCGAAGGTCAAGGCCTAACACCAAAGGCCATCAGGACTGTTAGTACAGCCAGTAATACCTGAGTGGAAGTAGGATAATATCACGATGGATTTTATCACAAAACTTCTTAAGTCGTCACACAGTTTTGACACCATCTGGGTAATCATAGATCGACTTACAAGATCTGCTCACTTTTTGCCAATAAGGTAGGATGACCCATTGGACAAGTTGGCAAGGTTGTACCTGAACAGGATAGTAGCAAGATATGGAATACCTGTTTCAATTATCTGTGATCGTGATGGGAGGTTCACATCAAATTTCTGGAGATCATGTCAGAAAACATTGGTTACAGATCTAAGTATGAGCACTGCATATCATCCAAAAACTGACAGCCAAAGCGAGAAGACTATTTAAACTATCGAGGATATGTTACGTGCTTGCGTGATTGATTTTAGAAAAAGCTGGGTTAAGTATTTGCCATTAGTCGAATTTTCATATAACAACAGTTATCACACTAGCATAAAGGCCGCACCTTATGAAGCATTTTATGGCTGAAAATGTCAATCACATGTATGCTGGGCCGAAGTTGGAGAAGTCTAACTGACTGGTCTGGAATTGATCCAAGAAACAACAGAAAAGATCGTCCTGATCAAGTAGAGAATTCAAGCTGCTCAGGATCGACAAAAGAGCTACGCTGACTTAAAGCGAAAGCCAATGGAGTTTGAAGTTAGGGATAGGGTTATGCTCAAGGTCTCACCATAGAAAGGGGTTGTACGATTCGGTAAACGAGGCAAGTTGAACCCGAGATATGTCAGACCTTTCAAGGTGTTAGCTAAGGTTGGAAAGGTTGCCTACATGCTGGAACTTCCTTAAGAGTTGAGCAGGACTCACCATACTTTCCATGTGTCTAATTTGAAGAAATATTACGCTAGCGAACCATTAGTCATGACGTTAGAAGGAATTCACGTTGACGATAAGCTTCAATTTGTGGAATAGCTTGTTGAAATCATGGAACGGGAGATCAAACGATTAAAACAAAGTCGGGTACCATTAGTTAAGGTTCAATGGAACTCTAGGAGAGGTCCTGAGTTCACCTGGGAACGTGAAGACTCATTAAAAAAGAAATACCCATATCTTTTCATAAACCGGGCTTCGTCATCCACTATAAGGCCTTAAGCTTTGAGGACAAAGCTTTTCTAACAGGTGGAGACTATAACATTTCTCAATTTTAGGTCATTTTATGACTCCTGTTATTCTTCACTATTTAATTTAGTCTGATACGCATTTACTTTTAATTTAACTTTTAAGCTAAATCGCGTGGACTAAAAATAATCATTTAACGTAAACGGTCACCAAATAAATTAAGGTTTACGTCAAGCAAGTGTTATATAATTATTAAGAAAATAATTATTAATTTTGCGCACCTTATTTTTATTGGTCACGTAAAAGTCTTACATTACGCAATAAAATACATCTAGGCATACCCGAAAGTACCTAACGGTATCTAGACTCAAACCGGTACCCACTTTTGATCCCTAAATACAAAATTTATACAATTTTGTACCAAGAAATCATATAGGCCAAATATTATATTGGCTTAACTATGCATAAAACAAAGTTAACCAATCAACTTTGTACTATTACCCATTGGATACTAGGATTAAGGACTACTTATCACATATATCTAAAGATTGTCAAATCCTTATACTTCCTAAACCATCCTAGACGTCCAAACATAAAGAGATGAGAAAAATCCCTTACACTTTCTTACAAAGCCTTACACATAGTACCTTAAGGCCTCTAACTAATCTATGGTTAGTAGTAAAGGGTGAGTTAGTGGAAAGGTTAAGCACTCGTTGTGTTTTCTTGCATATATGCATGCCCACAGTGGCATGTAAACTCACACAACCAAGTTTACTAAACTCTTAAACATTCAAAACAAGCAAAGTCTTTCTTGCTCTCTCTCTCTTTGTTCCTAGTTCACGGCAAGAAACACAAAGCACAAGACGTAAATCATCCTTGTTGTTACTTTATCTTCCAAGTGATACACTCACTAGAGGTTTACGTACGAGGGTTAGCAAGTAGTTAAGTAGGTTTCGGTTATACAAGGAGTTAGGGTTTTGGATTTGTGAAAGCTTTTGAAAGCTAGGGTTTGTTGCGGTTTGGTTTTGTTCACTCCTACCCGACATCTATTCCCAATCTCAGGGACATTGTAAGTTAACCTTCTTGGTATACTCCTTGTTTCATGTTCGTTCTATCTCTATATGTGACTTGGGTCACGACAAGTATGTTGGTGTGAGCCAAAAACTGTGAACATGCATGGTTCACACCATGCATGTCAGGTACACATAAACCACATGGTTCATGTATGCTTGGCTCGACCTATACTTATCTTTATTATGCCATTGTGACTAGGGTCACGTTTGTGTTATGTATTGCAAGTCAAGAGGACGTGAACATGCATGGGTTTCAACCATGCATGTCACGGGTACGTAATTATGTTGTGTATACATGTATATCATGTGTGTATATGTGGTTATGTTTAGAACATGTGTGGTAAAGGTTTTCAAAAGTTGAACATGGTTAACTTGTTTTAGACGAGAGTATGTTGCTTAATCTTGACATATAATCTTGTAAACAAACTCGTTTTGCTAAGACATAGGATGTACATGACTTTTAAGGGATTAGGTTAGGGTTTAGTGACCCAAAAATGTGGAAATGTATGAAACCCTAGCTCATCATACGAAATGACAAGCCTAGGAGACCTTTAGGGTGTTTTCATCTCATGTTGGGGACTTGGGTCTCAACATGATGAGTATATGAATTAGGTACAAGCAATTTTGGGAAGGGAACCTGACTTAGAACCCTAAAACAATAAACTCTAGTCATTATTAAACGGACTAAGTCTTTTGAGGGCTTAATGGGCTCAGCAGCCCATGACTCATGGCCTCGACGAAGCCCAAACAGCCCATACAGGATGTGATGGTTTATTTATAAACTCTAAGTGCTATTTAAGTCATTTGAACTGAAATGGACTTATATAAACTAGTTAGAACATAATTGGACCCTAATTGGACTCGCAATTCCATAACGAGCCGTGTATAAGCCCAATAGGCCCAACAACGGTTTTGACTTATTCAATAAGCTCAAATAAGCTCATCCAAGCTTAATTGTAAGTTGTGACAGCTTATATGGCTTATTGGAATCAAATGAAGTCTATTGCCACTTGTTAGAACTTAAACGGGCTTA
>BQNB010063109.1:0-35814 GCA_026074375.1 Tanacetum coccineum
AATACATTATACTAATTCATCTTCTTATCACTATTTCCATTCCTGCAGAATCAAAGAATGATAAGTTGAGTTAATGAGACTATATATAATTCGAGATTCCAAGATGAAAAATAAACATGCATGACAAAGAAGGGTTAAAAGTTGCACGAAAAGTGCTTGTATTTTATTCATGTATTCTATAAATACTTGTTTCAGTTTGTGTTTTATAATAAAGGATATGATCAATAGCAATGTGTTGTCTTTGTACGTTTTTTAATTTACAGTTTTGCGTATCATAAATAAAGAGCTTGGAAATAATCGAGCTTAGAAAGTATGGTTTAATATACTCCGTAGTACTAGGGTTAATGCATTAATATTCTTCGTATAAACCTTCATTGTTAACATGTACGACTATCGTGATACTGTGAACTATATACGGCTTAATGGTTAATTGTTAAGCCCCTTGCATTGTCTTCGAAAAACGGTTTTATGGGCAGCGGCGAACCCAGGAAATTGAATTGTGGGGGACAAATTTTTTTTCGACAATAGCAACAATATACTGCGAAAAAAACTAGGATAAAAACTAAGATCTGAATGAAAAATCAAGTATTATCACTTAGAAATAAAGACTTTTAAAGTTTTAGAGTGTAAAATGTTAGACTTTAGTGTGTGAATGAGGGCAATTTGAGTTTTGAGTGAGGGGCATTTAAAAAAAAAAGCTCAAAATTGAAAAAAAACCTACACTATAAACTCGGCTTTTTAGTCTAGCCATGGAGGGCACCGCCCCCCAAACATTAAACATAAGTCCGCCCCTGTTTATGGGCATATATGTTTCTTGAACGTAAATAGGGTGTTTTGCAATAGTTATGGCTAGTATGTGTATATATATTTCGAATATAATGATATTTTCTTATATACTACGTACTTATTAGTACGTGCCCTGTTCTACGTCCTCAACTACCGACTCGATTTTTTCTTACTTTTTTACAGAGGCTTAAAGATGAATAATCTTTTGATAAAATTTGGAGTCAGATCAACATAGTTGCCTGATATTTTGGGGGGACTTTCGTAGTTAATCATGTCATATCTAGCATCAATAGGGCAGTAAGGATTGTAATATAAGCAATGTTGTCATATTCTACTGTTCTACCTGTGGCATCTAGCTCGTTACTGAAGATGCAAAATGTGCTGGCTTTCTAATTCACTACGAGTTGGTAATTAAGTTGCTTAGGGGGTGTTTTTTTTGCTTAATGATCCGAGTGGAAAACTTTCTTGACCCATTTCTTTTGGTAAAGGTTTTAATAACCATGGTAAATTTATTATTTCAAAAAACACTTATGTACGACAGATGCCTGCATCTCAACCCGTCACATATACGGAAAAACAAACGCACCATATGTGCTTAAAACAACACAGTTCGTTTTAACTTGCTGCAAAAATAGATCTTTATATGTGAAAGGGTGATAAAATATGAGGTTATTTCCATCTAATCCAACCAAATCATTTAAACCCTTCTTTTTTCATCATCACTATGAAAAAACACTCTTCAGATCTCAAGTCACCAACCTCACTGATCCATTTTATGAGCCCCTCGATTGAGGCGACCTCCTCAACACACACGATCCACCAGCAACAACTCTTCTTAGGTGAATCCTCAATTCCATCACGATTTCCTATAGTTTTGGTTTTTTCGACCCATACGACGATGATATGTATGTAGGCCAGGATATTCCTGACAAGATTCAAGATATATGCGATAATTTGGATATCAAAGTTCGAGGTCGTAAGAAGAAATAGTTTGTTGTTTCTTTTGTAGTCTAGTAACTTTGTGTTCCTTTCTTTAAGGAAGTAGTTTTGCCTTTGTAACGGGCGGAGATGTGAGACTCTCCATCATCCTTTGTACTTAACTGTTTTTTGAAGTAATAAATGAAAGTAGCAGCAATGGATAACAAAGATGTTTAAGTTAAGAAACATACGCATTTTCTTTTATGACTCGTATACTATATATGTACCAGGCACATAGGCCTCACTTTCGGGCCTGGTGTTGGGATTGACTCGGTTACTAACCACTTTTTTGAACCCGACCCACTAACGCAACCCGATCCGGAATACCAAACATGTACTATTTTATCTACATGGACTTAAACAAAAATATCATACGCACGTCTTAGCTATTTTTCACGTATATACATAGCAAGTCGTTATTCAGTGGGTCAAAACAAGTATCAAATAACCGTAAAACGACACAGTACGCAAACAGTCTATCGCGAAGCGCAGGTTTGCAAACCTCCTAATTTAACAATTATTAGGCGTCATGCATACACATATTACTAATTTAAGTGGACCTATCTCAAAATAAAAAAAATTCAGGTTTAGTTTTGTCTCTAATATCCATTATATTAGATACTATTAATGCCGGCTTTGATTTAGTTATAGAATTTAATTGACTCAAATTTATACAATAAGTATAAATAGTTAAATACAGTTAATTTATTATATATACTTGTATAGTGACTATTCTAGGATCTGACGTTTGTATGATAAACTTAAACAAGACTGGACAACATATCTTACTAAGGCGAAACCATTCATTGTTTTGAAAACCGAGTCTTTAATCGACCCGGTCAAGTTCTATTAAAGAAGATGGATAGTAAAGTCTTATACCACGTACTTAGATTCTTCATTGTAATAGACATTTAAAAACCCACATGGTTTTTAAAGTTTGTGTCTTTCAGTCGGATCCACCAATAATCTTTAACCTTGGTTGTTTGGTTTATATCGCTTATCCCAAATCAAATCACTAGCTAGAAAATCTATTAACACCCCTATAAAGAAGGAACATTATTTGCACTCGACCCCTAATTAATAACGAAAGCAAATGGATCCGACTGAAAGACAAAGTGGTAATGTGTTTTACATTAAAGCATACAAAATATGTGCGGAGTACTTGTAACATTTTTATTAAGTGTCCACTACAATATAAAAGTCATTTACTCACTAAATATTTTGCGCACTAATGATGAAACGTCAATACTTGTTACAATAAGAAATCAGCGAGACTCGTATTTTTCTTTTTTTTGCCTAGAAAAAGTAATAGGGCTAGAGATTATGTAAGTTAATAAGTAGTAAACGATGGTAATTGGTAAACTCGTATCGACACGCGATCCTACGATCGTACTCGTGAGTTTACATCCTACTTTCTATTCCTTAACCTCTGTATGCGATCTATGACACCGAAACCTAACTAACACGATTGTATCAGGTGGACAATACGATAAGTTCAAACTCCGCGATTTTGACACCTTTATAAATACATATAATTTAGAATATATACTTGTATATGTGACTGTTTTCTAGGAATCTGGACTTTGTCTGAAAAACTTAAACAAGACAGACAACATATCTTACTAAGGCGAAACAATTCAATGTTTGAAAAACACGGGACTTAGGGAATCGACTCGTTCGTAGTCACCGTTACTGGTTGCACACGTTAGACACCAGGTCGAACCGTGTTTCAAAACACTGAAACCATTAACATCAAGTTTTACAAGATGCTACCACAGTACAACAAGCCTTTTTGTTTAAGTAGTCACCACACAAAGGAACGGAAACTGCTGAACAATTCCAGATTTTCTGCACTGACAGGAAATTATTTCAACTAACTAGTGGTTAATGCTATGTTTACTTACGAATATATTTCATAAAACACATTCACTCACCTCGAGACTTGAAAAAATCTGGTATAATTAATAAGTGGTTTTTAGAGATTAAAATCAACCATCAAGATCCTGATATGTTTTATCCATCTGATCTATATGTTCAAGTTTTTATCCATCTCCATTTGTTCTCAAATATCTAATGGTATATACTTTCATTAATAACTTTTTTTTAGAATAGATGAAAGTTCTATTAAAGAAGATGGATAGTAAAGTCTTATACCACGTACTTAGATTCTTCATTGTAATAGACATTTAAAAACCCACATGGTTTGAA
The DNA here is from genome assembly GCA_026074375.1 of Tanacetum coccineum. Lineage (NCBI taxonomy): Eukaryota > Viridiplantae > Streptophyta > Magnoliopsida > Asterales > Asteraceae > Tanacetum > Tanacetum coccineum. Next base: position 3,973 of record BQNB010063109.1, read on the forward strand.
CTTTGAAATACTTTTAAAGTACAAGTCCTAGCTTTTCAATGTGTGCAACTTGCCAAAACATGGACACAAGTCCTAGCTTTTCAATCAATAGAACAATTTTTAAAATGCACTTGAAATACATTTAAAGTACTTCATCTGCACCTCATATAAGTCTTTGGATGACTCGATCTTTTGGAGTTGAACAAGTCTCGTTTCCAGATTTCCAATAAAAGACCAATTCCAAAATTTTCCTAACAAGTAAAAAAAGGTTATAAACTCACATATATGAGGTGTATATTTTCTTGTCTTTGAACCCCTTTTCTACGGAATTTACATTCTTCCAATCTTACCTACCATATATTAGCATGTCAATTTATTTTCATATTTTTTACATTATCCATTTTGTCTCTACTTCTCATCCAATCAATACGCACTACCTATCTATATAATTTACCTATATCCATAGCATGTGATCCACAGTGCAAGGATCAAATTTTGTTTTCTACTTTCTTGTCTTTCTTTACACCAACCTGAGATACTATTGTTGGGAAAAAGGAATAGTCCTCGATACAACTGTATCATCATCTTCTAGACATAATATCCACTCATCAATGCAATAAAGTTTCTTGATCTTCAAGTTACGTACATATGAAATGAAATATTTACCCCGTTTATATGTTTAACACATATTACATATAATTAACCACATTAACAATATCTATTATAAGAGTACATTTGACTACCAATTTCATCAATCATGACAAACTAATCAAATTAATTACAGAAATGCTCAAACGTTAGGTATATAAGTGTGGGGTCGTGGGGAAACATACGACGGCTTGCAATGCATGGACTCTCAATTACAAGTTTACTTGTATATAATTTATTTTATCATAGTTGGTAGAATAATTTTCAACTAATATTTAATTTAATAACGTTTATCGACACAACTACAATTAAATAGTGCAACATTTTTGGCTATATAAAGGAGGAGATGTTTACTCAAAAACACAAATCAAATCTCACTTCTTACAATAGAAATGGGAACAATGGGCACTCTTTTGATCACCATTGCGGTGGTTATTCTTTCTTTAGGGCTGCCTTCGATGACCACCGCCACCTACCCTTACTCATCCCCACCACCTCCACCACCCAAGAAGTCTCCACCACCACCACCAAAGCATCATTATGTTTACAAATCACCACCACCTCCTCCACCGGTTTACAAGTCACCACCTCCCCCAGTTTACAAATCACCACCTCCACCAGTTTACAAATCACCACCACCCCCAGTCTACAAATCACCTCCTCCACCAAAGAAGCCTTACGTATACAAGTCACCACCACCACCCCCGGTCCACAAGTCACCACCACCACCGGTTTATAAATCACCACCACCACCAGTTTACAAGTCACCACCACCCCCAGTTTACAAATCACCACCACCACCAAAGAAACCTTACGTATACAAGTCACCACCACCACCCCCAGTCCACAAGTCACCACCACCTCCAGTTTACAAGTCACCACCACCCCCAGTTTACAAATCACCACCACCACCCGTTCACAAGTCACCACCACCCCCAGTTTACAAATCACCACCACCACCAAAGAAACCTTACGTATACAAGTCACCACCACCGCCCCCGGTTCACAAGTCACCCCCACCACCTGTTTACAAGTCACCACCACCCCCGGTATACAAATCACCACCTCCTCCAGTATACAAGTCCCCACCACCCCCAGTTTACAAATCACCACCACCGCCTAAGAAACCCTACGTATACAAGTCACCACCACCACCCCCAGTCCACAAGTCACCACCACCGCCGGTTTACAAGTCTCCTCCTCCACCGGTTTACTACTACAAGTCACCACCTCCTCCTCACTATTAAAGGGTGACTCGTGTTTTCAAGGTAATAGTTAGTTCATGCATGAAACTTATATTGATTGAATATGGTTATGTACGAATACATTATACTAATTCATCTTCTTATCACTATTTCCATTCCTGCAGAATCAAAGAACGATAAGTTGAGTTAATGAGACTATATATAATTCGAGATTCCAAGATGAAAAATAAACATGCATGACAAAGAAGGGTTAAAAGTTGCACGAAAAGTGCTTGTATTTTATTCTATAAATACTTGTTTCAGTTTGTGTTTTATAATAAAGGATATGATCAATAGCAATGTGTTGTCTTTGTACGTTTTTTTATTTACAGTTTTGCGTATCATAAATAACGAGCTTTGAAATAATCGAGCTTAGAAAGTATGGTTTAATATACTCCGTAGTACTAGGGTTAATGCACTAATATTCTTCGTATAACCCTTCATTGTTAACATGTACGACTAGCGAGATACTGTGAACTATATACGGCTTAATGGTTAATTGTTAAGCCCCTTGCATTGTCTTCGAAAAACGGTTTTATGGCCAGTGGCGGACCCAGGAAATTGAATTGTGAGGGGCAAATTTTTTTTCGACAATAGCAACAATATACGGCCATAAAAACTAGGATCGGAATGAAAAATCGAGTATTATCACTTAGAAATGAAGACTTTTAAGGTTTTAGAGTGTTAAATGTTAGACTTTGGTGTGTGAATAGGGGCAATTTGAGTTTTGAGTAGGGGGCATTTTAAAAAAAAGCTCAAAATTGAAAAAAAACTACACTATAAACTCAGCTTTTTGGTCTAGCCATGGAGGGCACCGCCCTCCAAACATTAAACATTAGTCCGCCCCTGTTTATGGGCATATATGTTTCTTGAACGTAAATAGGGTGTTTTGCGATAGTTATGGCTAGTATGTGTATATATATTTCGAATATAATGATATTTTCTTATATACTACGTACTTATTAGTACGTGCCCTGTTCTACGTCCTCAACTACCGACTCGATTTTTTCTTACCTTTTTACAGAGGCTTAAAGATGAATAATCTTTTGATAAAATTTGGAGTCAGATCAACATAGTTGCCTGATATTTTGGGGGGACTTTCGTAGTTAATCATGTCATATCTAGCATCAATAGGGCAGTAAGGATTGTAATATAAGCAATGTTGTCATATTCTACTGTTCTACCTGTGGCATCTAGCTCGTTACTGAAGATGCAAAATGTTCTGGCTTTCTACTTCACTACGAGTTGGTAATTAAGTTGCTTAGGGGGTGTTTTTTTTTGCTTAATGATCCGAGTGGAAAACTTTCTTGACCAACGTGATGAAAACACAGTTTTTTCTTTTGGTAAAGGTTTTAATAACCATGGTAAATTTATTATTTCACAAAACACTTATGTACGACAGATGCCTGCATCTCAACCCGTCACATATACGGAAAAACAAACGCACCATATGTGCTTAAAACAACACAGTTCGTTTTAACTTGCTGCAAAAATAGATCTTTATATGTGAAAGGGTGATAAAATATGAGGTTATTTCCATCTAATCCAACCAAATCATTTAAACCCTTCTTTTTTCATCATCACTATGAAAAAACACTCTTCAGATCTCAAGTCACCAACCTCACTTATCCATTTTATGAGCCCCTCGATTGAGGCGACCTCCTCAACACACACGATCCACCAGCAACAACTCTTCTTAGGTGAATCCTCAATTCCATCACGATTTCCTATAGTTTTGGTTTTGTGAAAGAATTCTTAAAGAACCAGATCTTGTTTTTTAGGCAAATTTAGGGCAGTTTTGTAAATTTTAGTTACCGTTTTAGGAGTCTTTAATTGGTAACACAACTCCATACTGCACACTTATTTTTTTAATTAGGACACTCTCTTTTATGTATTACATACTTATACAATGTTTTACAGTATGCTTTAACTGTTTGTACAGAGTGTTCCAATCAACAATTTGAGTGTACAAATCACAACCCATTAATGTTGGTATGATGCATTTATATGTTATCTATCATCTTTTGTTTTTTCTGACATCGATGGCTGAAGTTAGGTTTATGACTTTTGAAATTTTTAATCAAATAGCACTTGTTCTTCCAAAACGGATTACTTACAACTAGCATGGTACTCGTGCAAAACAGCGGTTTCGATGAAACTAAAAATAAAAAAAACAAAAAAATATAAAAATATATGAAAATAGATGTTGAATTAAAAAACACAAAATTTTAGAAAATATGGTAAAATTAAATCATAAAAAAAATAAATAGATAAAAAGATATATAAATTTAAAAATAAAGGGGGTTTTTTAATTAAGAAGTGACACATGTCACCCTAAGAATGTGGTTCCCTAAAATGAGATGGATGGTTAAGATTGCATATCTTTAAATTTCTATAAATGTAAGTTTAAAAGTCTGAATTTTTAAGACTTTTAAAAAATAAAATGTAATAAATGCTTTATAATATAGTATAGATAGATATAGATAGGGTAAAATAGTCATTTATTGACATTAAATCTGTTATTTCATGAAAAGAAGAAATAGCGTTTACTTAGAAGAATCTTATTCTAGACATTTTTCATGTATTTATTGATATTGGACTTGAATCGAACTTGAAATTAGTTAGCTTGGGCCACCAATATTGATACGCTATCAAAGTTTGTTGCGGTGTTTCATGAGGTACTACTAGTTCACACGTTAGAAGATGCAAAAAAAATCTGGGTTTCTACTTCACTGCGAGTTTAATTAAGATTCCATTAATCTATATAATAATCCAATTACTCAGCATTTTGTCTAGATCATATCTAACCATGAAAGCCTTATACTACGTAGTAGTTATTTACGTTGTTTGGTTTATATCGCTTATCCCAAATCAAATCACTAGCTAGAAGGAACATTAATTGCACTCGACCCCTAATTAATAACGAAAGCAAATGGATCCGACTGAAAGACATAGGTGGTAATGTGTTTTACATTAAAGCATACAAAATATGTGTGGAGTACTTGTAACATTTTTATTAAGTGTCCACTACAAAATAAAAGCCATATACTCACTAAATGTTATGCTTACTAATGAGGCAAAAAGTCACCAAAACCATCTTGGTAACTTTTGCTGACTCTTAATGAAAATAAATAAAAGTAAGCAAAAAATTCCTTAAAATTTTTATAAAAAAGTTAGGATATATAATTTTTATTTTCATTCTATCCCATTCTATTTCTACCTTTCACCCCTCATCCCTCTCTCTCTCTCTAGCCACCAACACCATCACCTGCAACCAACGACATCACCGGCGACCAATACCATCAATTCGTCAAATGTATCATATTTAATGGTTTTAGTATTGTTCAGGCAACAAATCGATCCATTTGTGATTAGTTCACTTAAAAAATTTGTTTATCTTGTTATTGTGCGTATTAAATTGCCATTGATTTTTGTGAAGTAGTTATCTTGGGTTCATCAATCATAGTCTACGATATGATTCTAAACATTTGAACCTTGGAATATGTGTACATGAAGTGTTTCTCCTTTTTTTTGATTTTGTAATTATATATTGTTATGTACAGTTAAAGTGTTTGATAAATGCCTCAATGAAGTGTATTAGTTTATCTGGTTGCATAACACAACATTTGTATGATTCTTCACTTCCATACAATATCATGATAATAGGAATCTGATTTGTCGATGAATTAGTTGATGGAAAGTATATAAAATACATAGTTTTTATAGCTAAGTAACAAGAAAAAAACGAGACTTGGACATGAATTTATTGTGGTTCGACTCTTGATAGTGGTCATTTGGTTTAGAATCATTGATAGTAATTTAGTGGAATTAGTAATTTAGCACTTCGACATATGTTTCACATGGATAGAAAAAAAGGTTGTAGTTCGAAGGCTAGAAGCGCGATTAAAATGACCCTAAGTGAAAATTCATGCTAATTTATGTATGTGTTTAGTTGCTTGATGAGGTTCTGTGGAATGTGCATATTGCTTGTTGTGTCTTTAGATTAACTTTTTGTGAGGATTGTTAAACCTGACAAACTAAACTTACTTACTGATTATAATAAATTTTTCGTTTGTATTAAGTTTTGAAATCTAAAATTTAGAGGTTAACGATCTGTAGTTTTTAGGTGAGAATATGGTGAACGATCTATAGAACTGTTTGCCTCTGGATATCTAAACTTTAGAAGCATGAATTAAGGAAGTTTAGATATCGAGTTGTTGGTTGCGGTATAAGATCAGGCGGTGGTTTAGCTACTGGTATTTTGTTTAGTGCTTATGATATATAAAAATAGATACTCGTGTAACGATTATGTGTCATGATTACATGGTTGTGTTTCAATGTATGTCACAGGATTTTGAGTCACCGACTCACATAGTCACAAAGTCTTCAAAGACAAAGAAGCAATTTTAAGGCAAAGCAATCTTAATCATCTTATTGCTATGCATGGTGGTCACAACCCTTGCAATGTTTTCTTCGGTAATGTGTAGTTCTAACCTTAATAAACTATAGAACATCTTCATTTCCTGAATCTACAATAAATATTCATACTCCTACTATACCTATCACATGTAGCTGCAAATAATATAACTTTTTCCATATTTTAATCTCGTTCTGTTTGCTTCGTTAGTTTGAAATTCAATTATGTTTTTGGCCTTTTTCAGGGTGTAAATTCAAGGCTTATGCCCCCAATAAGAATGGCTCATGCCCTCAATGAACTTAAAAAATAAATGTTATTTCTTATAACTTGTGTGTCACATGTTATTTTGGTATTTTTAGTATCATTACATGAATGCTAATTAAGTGGATATGGATCGTGTTGAGTTATTTTTCCTTCTTACATATGCTTTGTGAATGTTTCAAGTGCTGAATCACTTGGCATATGCATTTACTTTGTCATATTCTCTAAGACTGTTAACTCTCGTATAGGACTTGAAGGTAAATCTATAATTTTATGTTTTTTTGGATCATGGTGACTTTTACACCACTTCTTATATTTGGTAAATCTATAGTTAAAAATTCTATAATTAGTTTGAATGGGTCAGTTTAGGTTGGATTTAGTTTAAAATGGGTCACTAGGTTATTTTTGTAGTACAGGTCAGTTTAGGTTGGGTTCAGTTTGAATGGGTCACATTTTTGTTACGGGTCGGTTTAGGATGTGTTCCGTTTAAATGGGTCAATAACTCGATATCTAAACTTTCTTAATTCATGCTTCTAAAGTGCAATTACAGATTTAAAGAATTTCAAAAACCATATGATATACTCTATATATGTACTTGACTTTTTGACCTCATGATCCTGGTACTTTCCCTCTTAAATCTACTATAGATCAATGCAATTAAATTCTCTACAATCATAAATAAAGTGCATAAATAATCTACAGGATCAACAAGTTTATGGAGCTCTGTTTGTTCTATGAATTCTTGCTAGAAAATATGAGTAAGTCTTGGTCTTTAAATTGCTTTAAGTTCCTTTTTTTGTTTCACTTGTATGTTACTATGTTTTGGTGGTGTTTAGGCTTTCACTGTATTAATCTTTCAGTATCTTTGAGAGAATCCAACACACATTCACTATTACCGTTTGTTATGTATAGGTTGAAGTTAGATGAGGAGAGGACACCAGTTCATCATGTCGTTGATTAATTCCTCATTTTCTAAATATTTTTAGAAAGCTTGTTTAGATTTCAAATCTGCAAAAAGAAGTAGCAAATCTGATTAAGCTCATCTGCAAATATACTAGTCTTTCAATTATGTAAGTTACTGTTTTAAATTTTGCTTGAAGATCTTCTACTGAGATTCAATAATTTCTCATACATTTTCACTAAGAAACTGGACCCTTGATGTCACTAAGAACCTAAACTCTTAATGAAAATATATCTACTTAACCCTTAATGAAAATATATCTACTTGTAGCTTTTGGGAGATCTATTGACAATAGCTTTTGGTTTGTGTTGTTCCCACTTAGTTAGTAAACAATAACTACAAAGTTATCATTAACTAACTCATGGCTAGCAAGTAAAGAAAACAATTTGTTCTTTAAAAAGATTTTTGTACGTAAATATAGCTAGTGAGTAAAAGATACAAAAATAATTTTTCAACGTTTAACTCTTTTTATTAAGAATTATACTTATGAAGTGTCATTTTATACACTTTTTCGGGGTAGTTTAACCCCCTAAATCGTGCATTTATGCCCAAAATAGGTACTTTATCGTTCCTTTTCAGGTATTTCTCATTTAGAAGGCATTTGGAAGAATTACACATGACTTGGGCTCATTTGGAGAAGAAACGGACAAGACTACGGACCTACACCAACATTGATCAAGAATTTCTCTACAGTGGCTGGAGACGGCGTCACAGATACAACGTGACGCCGTCACCACGAAGATCAAGACGGCGTCATATGATTCCACGACGGCGTCAGAGCATACGACCCAACCCATTATCTAGAATATTCTCTTTCATGACGGCGTCACGATTAAAACGCGACGCCGTCACAACGTTTTTTCTATATGTACAAACCCAAATTTAGGGCCTAAAAACCCTATTGTACTTCCTCCAACTCATGTTTTAATCAAGTAAGGTTTATTTAATCATTCAATATGTCTATGTGTTGTTTGATCTATCTATGCTCTTGCTTTATCTTTAATATGCTTGGCTAAACCTTCTATTGTGTTTATTTATGATTGTATGAAACCTAGAATGTAGATCTTAGTGGTGTTGCTTCTTGTGATGGATGTGCACGTGAGGTCTTAGAAAACCAGCTTTTGTCTGCATCACTGTTGATATGTCTAGGAAAACATGATTGTTTAAAAAGGACACCATTGGGTAATAGTCTTCATACGACCTTGCCCCCTAATATGGTTGATCCACTCTTAATATATTTCACTTGCACTTAGTATACTCCTAGGGGCCGTGTAATAGTCTTCATACTACCTTGCATGTGCGTTGCTCTAGCGGCATACTAAGTAGACGGCGGGTTCGTGTAATTCGTTCATGCTTTAGGAAATAGTTATACAGATCATCACAAGTGTGGCAAGGCAACAACATTAGGAGAAGCAATCTAGGGAGTAATACATGATTAAATAAACACGGTCTTTTATCTTATTGTTATCACCAATAGCTTAGTTAATATTTAGTTTAAACATCTAAAACCAAACCTCTCTCCAATTATATGATTTACTTGCTTTCCATAAAACATAATAATACAAAAATAATATTCCCTCAACCCTTAGAATTCTGTTAGACCGTGATCAAGGCCTTCCCAACCTATTCTTCGAGTGAACGATAAACAACCTCGAGTCTTGCCTATAATACACTACAACGATTAGGTGCACTGCCTAAGGAGTTGTAAAACTTCTCGTGTAGAAGTCCTATGCCGACCGCACATCAAGTTTTTAGCGCCGCCGCCTGGGGAATAGTTAGGTATTGATCATAGTTTAGCTTAGTTCTACTTGCTTGAATCCTTTCGAGTAAGATTTAATTCCCGCATATTAGCTTTCTCGTAGTGTATCTTTTCCTTATGTGTTTGTTCGTAATTTTCATTGACTATTCCATTCTCCATCACGGAGAACGCGAATCCACCACCTACTTATCCTGTCCTACCAGTTGTGCTAGCGCACGATTTAACCAAGAGCTCCAAGAGCTACAGAAAATTTCGGCCTTTATTGACTCTTGCCTGGAGAGTATTGAGCAATTCCCCAATCGCTTTGCCGAACAACCCAATGAGACCAGTATAAATGACCCTGAACCCGATAATGGATCAGTAGATACACCTCTCGTCTCTCCTTTCCCTTACTCTGACAATGACTCGGATGATGAGGAAGTTCTTAATGATTTATGTGAGTATGAAAACACAGGAACACTACACCAAGAAAGAATCATCAATAGTTTTGACGAGGATGACCTTGCATTTGAGTGTATGATAGCTTCAGGAAATTCAATGCCTATCTTGACCCTTTTCTACCGATGAATATTATCTCGCGTAAAGCCTATAATACAATAATGGTAGATAGACTAGAGGGGACGGGAAAGAACCTAATTGCCATTGTTAGGGATGTCTACGTATTTGTAGGAAGTTTCACCTATATCACGGATTTGTTGCGTTAGAAGACATAGGAGAATTTATCATGAGCTATATGGCTGAAGTCTTGATGGGCAGACCCTTTAGAAAAATCACTAAGCTCAAATATGACGTCGCTAAGGGATTAGTCTCATTTACCAAGACCTTCGACACATACACATATAGGATGCCACGTACAATACCTAGGCTCAAGAACTTCAACTGGAGTAAAGTTCCACCATTGTTAGAGCTTAGCCAAAACGATTTAATGAACAAAATTAGTTACTCTTATGAAAAGAATAAATTCATGTACAAAAACTGCTTAAGCCTAGGCCCAGAATACCAAGTGGATAGAAGTATGAAAGAATGGCTCCTTCATGGACACGTGAGCATTCATGAAACAACGTAAGGACGTGTAACTTCGAGTCTAGCTACAAGACTCGTTAATAAAGAAAAGTGCTTCTTAGGAGGCAACCCAATTTACTTTCTCGCATATTAGGAGTGTCTTGAGTGTTTTATTCTTCATAGTTTGTTTTATTATGTTTGAACTATCTTGTAATCATGCTTTGTTTGTCTTTAACTTCTTCTTAATTTCAATCAAATGTATTTTGCAACCAATACGTGTAGGGGAATTTATCCGACTTTTGAGCCAAATTCAAACATAATAAATGAATTGTTTAGATTAATTCGCGTCAGTTTCGAGTCATATGATTGAATTGTTAAATCTCAGGTTTTGTACAGCCATTTATACATGAATTAACTTATGGAATCAAGTGCAAGAAATTTTTCATCAAAAACAAAAATTTCATTTTCACAGACTGTAGAGACGGCCTCACGATTAACACGCAACGCCGTCACCACGACACCTGTGATGGGGTCACCACAACCCTGACAGCGTCAAACGCCCAGGTTCCAAAAACTTAAAGTTTTTAATTATTATTGAAAATAAAACTTGCACGACATTTAATATATTTATTCTTTCATTATAAACCTGCAAAATCTAATGAATTTAACAAATCTTTCATCCTATCTATCGAGTCAAACCATAAATTCATATTGTATATTGGTAAATCGCACATTTTATGCTTGGTATAGTTGTCTTTGTCTTTAATTACAAGTTATATTTGATGAGAAGAAGCTTGGAAGTTCTTAAGGAAGTTTCATTGGATGATTCTCGGAGGACGATTTAACCAGTTATCGCATGTTTCTTCTCCATTATTGAGTAAACCAGGGGAGTACTAGTTTCTTTTCCTTGTTTTCTTTTCCCTTTATCTGTTTTAACGGGTACTTCTAGAGAACATTAGGGACAATGTTCAACTTAAGTGTAGGGGGAAAATAAGCCTTAGAAACTATTCTTTCATTTACCATTTGCTTTGTCCTTAAAAAGATGGGCAATATATCGAAACATAGCATAAAAGGGAGATTTTAACAAAAATTTAATTTTTTTTACGACACACACCGACGAAAACCGATTATTACTAGCGTCCCATGGATAGGAATTTATATGACTAGCACAAAAACCCTCAAAATTCCACCCCCACAATGTGAGGTTCGCCCTTAGATATTATACCTTTAGCTTGTTCGAGTTAAGGAGTGAGCAATCATGTGTGTCTATTCCGTCGTTACGGATGTGTATGCGTGGTTTTGTCGCCTTTTCTGGAACATTGGTATCGGTTATTTTAGGATTATGAGAGTGTACCGGTAGCATATTAAATTCTAGAACTTGTTTTTGTGATGCATCCCGAGACCGCATAGTAAGTATTAGGATTTGCTTGATAAGAGGCATTAGGATTAACCTATGTTTTAAGCTTGTAATTGTTATGATGGTCACACCGATCATATAACTATCCACACCCTTGCCATGCACTCACCTTTAGTGCAGGATACCCTAGTACAACCCTCCGAGCCTATCCTTTTTCACGGTTCTCATAATTTTTTGGTTAATCTGAACTATTAATGAACAGCATTGTCACCCTTAAACCAATCGTTACACCCAAAAATCCTTAGCCTACCTTATATGTACTCGTTTTTAGTACATTATTGTGATAACCCAAGTTAATTATTTGAGTACATGGCTGCTAAGTCCTTATCCTTGTAAATATAGTTTTGGGACGATTGAGATTCATGGTAGTATTTATTTCGCGGAAGAATAGGGAAGAAAAGTTAAGTCAATACCCCATATGTTTGTCAAATGATCTCCATGTTATTTTTTTGATCCACCTCAAAACAGGTCATTAGTTAGATTGTAAATATCGAGCATGTAAAAGCTCAAGTGTAGGGGTACGTATTATAAACCCCATGTGATGTATTATGTTATTAAAAAAAAGAGAAAAGAAAAAAGAAAAAGAATGAGATTGATGTAGAGTTATGTAGAGTTTGTAGATCTTCGTCCGAGTCTTGGCTTAGCAACCAAACCAAAGTGTATTCGTGTAAATAATTAGCTAACCCTTCCACCTTAAATTCACCCAAATGTATCCGTTTCCATTATATGTTATCTTACACCTACACCTCCATAACCCTTTATAAAGACCTCTTAGATAGTAATGAATAATACTTGCACCTAGCGGTGGAGGTTTGATCCTTTACTAAGCCTATGGTAATTTATATGCTATGACAGGTAATGAGTGTGATTTTCTGTTTCCCCCATATGTTATAATTCATTATACGCTCGAGTGAAAGAGAGAATCCCAAACACTTATGTGAGGTGATAGTATATACTTTCCATGCTTTTAATTACGAGGTCTAGAAGGTTGTGTTGTAGAATATGTTTAAAGAGTAGGTAAAATGACCCCTTATATTGTTATTGTCTAGGTAGAAAAGCCCATTTGCTTGAGGACAAGAAAATCCCAAGTGTAGGGGTATTTGATGAGGTGTCATTTTATACACTTTTTTGGGGTCGTTTAACCCCCTAAATCGTGCATTTATGCCCAAAATAGGTACTTAATCGTTCATTTTCAGGTATTTCTCATTTGGAAGGCATTTGGAAGAATTACACGTGACTTGGGCTCATTTGGAGAAGAAACGGACAAGACTACTGACCTACACCAACATTGATCAAGAATTTCTCTACAGTGGCTGGAGATGGCGTCATAGATACAACGTGACGCCGTCACCATGAAGATCAAGACGGCGTTACATGATTCCATGATGGCGTCAGAGCATACGACCCAACCTATTATCTAGAATATTCTCTTTCATGACGGCGTCACGATTAAAATGCGACGCCATCACATCGTTTTTCCTATATATACAAACCCGAATTTAGGGTTTTGAGTGTGTAACTTTAGAATAAAAAGAGGGTACGAACCCTAGTTCGTTTAGCAGCTGTTAGGGACGAATTTAGGGCCTAAAAACCCTATTGTACTTCCTCCAATTCATGTTTTAATCAAGTAAGGTTTACTTAATCATTCAATATGTCTATGTGTTGTTTGATTTATTGTTCTTGCTTTATCTTTAACATGCTTGGCTAAACCTCCTATTGTGTTTATTTATGATTGTATGAAACCTAGAATGTAGATCTTAGTGGTGTTGCTTCTTGTGATGGATGTGCTCGTTAGGTCTTAGAAAACCAGCTTTTGTCTATATTGCTGTTGATATGTGATAACCTTAAAATTAACCTTTTTGTATATATAAATTATAATAAATATATAAGGATAATTTCAAAATTATAATTCAATTATAGTACGATAAGTATTCTGAAAGACTCAAATCAATTGCTTTTGACCAAAGCAAAATCAAAAATCCCCCGGGTCGTCTCCCAACGAAGCGTGAATCGAGAATCGTGAAAACGTTCGTAATCGAGTGTTTGATTGGTTAAAGGATATTCGGATTGGGATTACTATTTCTACGATTAAAAAGCAAAAACGATTAAAGAAAAACTAAAAACGAAGGCTAAATCTGAATAAAACCTAAAAACGAGAACCGGGATCGAAACCCGTTCTTTAAAAAACCAAAATCTAAAATTTAAACCCTACGAATGCAAAATTAATTTTCCCAAGTGCAAAATGATAAAAGGAAATTTAAAAAAAAATTATATTTTTTTGATTTTTATTTAATTTTTAATGAATTAAAAACAGTTTTAAAGAAATTAAATGATAAAAAAATACTAAACAAATTAGGAAAAATCTGAAAAATGCAGAAAAGTACTTTAAGATATGTTGATTCTAGGAAAAATAAGAATTTTGAAAGATGGCTTAAAAATAAGCCTGAAATAAGCCTTTAAAGGCTGATAGCTTAAAATGGAAAAGAGAGTATAAAAATAAAATAGGGTGAAGTGTAACCAGATGGCCCTACTGGTGCCAATGGTTAGTGTGTGGGTTGTGTGGGACTAGTGTATGTTAAAGGGGAGGTCCAGGGTTCGAATCCTTGGCCTCCCTTTTTTATAAAATTTTTTTTTCTTTTTTTTACAAACTTATAGAAGAGGTAAAAATAAGCAGATTTAAAAAAATGACTATTTATGAAACTTAAACATAAGCAGCTAAATAAGCAAACAAAAGGGTCAGATTATACTTTTTAACACTAAAGCCAAAACAAGCTAAGAGTTGGCTATTTTTTGGGCAAATAAGCAATAAGCCAAAAATAGACCTAAACTAAACCCTAATAAGCAAATCTAAACTAAAATAGGCAATGAAAATAAGACAAATAATACTGAAAAGTCAAAAAGCTAAATGGCCAAAGCTTGAAGCAGGGCAACCTAAGGGACACCTTTTTGGGCTTATTTTTAAGCACCAAAAAGGAAACTTATATCTTAATGAAATATATGGGCTTAAAGCTAGACCTAAGAGCTTTTTAGAACAGCAAAGAAAAAGATTTTTGAAAACCAAATAAGCCTTGAAAAAGGCTTAAGAAAAGTGTTTGTTACAAAGACTGCTTGGTTTTCTTAGAAGACAACTTGCAACTGCAGGCTACAAAATAAGCTAGGTAATAAGCTTAAAAATAAAAACTAAGTAAAAATAGATTGAGCTTGACCTAAAAGGAGCTTATGCTTAAAAATTTGAAAGTTAAAAACAATTTTAAGACACTGAAATTTTGAAATGAAAAAGGGACTTTTTGAAACTAAAAATTGACTTAACAAAGAGTTGACCGATTTTAAGAAAACAAAGTAAACCAAAAGACCTATATCCTACTGCATTTGACCCTTGAAAAGAACACAAAAACTAAACTCAAGAACAGGTTTAAGCAATCTTATCAAATAAGAACTTTGAAACTGTTTTGATAACTCAATTTTAAACAACTTTTAGAAAAACTAAAAAAAACAACATTAAGACTAAAAAAACTTTGAAAACAGCTTAAAACAATTAAAAAGAGCTTGTGCAATTTGGCCAAGATGACCCAAATGGTTTTTATACCAAAATGACCCAATTTAACCCTTATGCCAAACACCCCTTTAACTATTTAAAGTCAATTTTTTAAACTGAAAAGTGATGTTTTAAGTTAAGGTTTTTGAACACAGATGAAAACAAAGCAGGAATAAGCAAAAAGCAGTAATTCAAACACAAAATTAAGCACTGAATTAAGCAATAAGAATCAAGCAGTTAAGAGCTATTTGAGACAGTTTCAAGGTAAAAACATGAACAAAGCATATATAAGCATAAAATAAGGGCAAATAAGCATAAATAACATGAATAAGCAATAAAAGCAAGAAATAAGCAGGAAATAAGCACTGCTACAGTAAAATGCAAAAAATGAGAAAATGGAAAACTCACAAAGTTCCAAGCTTATGGCAAGACAATAAGCACTCAAAATGCTTATAAACCTTTCCTATAGCTTCCCAAGAAGCTCTAACCCAAGGCCCTCCATAATAAACCTTGCTACATTGCTTTTGACAATTTTTGTGATTTCTTGATTTTTTAGACAGAAATGAAAGCAGACTTTTATATAAGTTTTTAATGACTCAAAAATTAAAAGCTTATACAAGAGATTAACAATGGTACAGTAGAAACTCGATAAATTAATACTCGATTATTTAATAAACTCTCTAAGATAATATTTTTTGCCGGTCCCGACTCGGGGATAGGGTGCTAAATTAATAATTCGCTAAAATTATAAGATAATACATTTTTGATAATTTCTTTAGACCCCATATAAAATATAAATTAATAATTCCTTATATATAGCATATTACATGAATGATTTATGAAGGTTTCTTGAAAAATGACTCAATTGTCTTTTGTTTTTTGTTGAAATCAATTTCCCCTTGAATCTCGTCTCTAATTTTCCTTAGCATGGTAAGAACTTCTGGTGTTGTTTTCTCATAGCTCAACAAGAAATTGTTCAATGTGATTGCCGCTTTAATAGCTTTATTCGCGAAGGGGTTCCGATTGTATAACTTCATCATCTTCTTCATCGATATCATCTTTATTAATTCCAATAACGCTTTCAATAATTTCTTCATCAGTCAACAACTGTGCAACTACATTTTCTTCTGGGTGAGTCAGAACATCTTCGACATCCATTGCATTGCGATAACCCAACTCTTTGATCAAATTCTGGAGTTCTTGAGTGCTTTCACCACCTTCATCTGAGTTCTCAAAAGTCATGTTATCTGTTGATCGAAGTTTACAATGACGAAAGCAGTTCGCAATTGTATTTTCACTAACATCTATAGTCATGCTGAAAATTGCAAGATTCATTGCATCTAATACATTTATTTTTGCTGGATTTGGAACCCCTAATTCATAACCCTCCAAAAGACTTCTATAAAATCGACGACGATATGCATCTTACAACTCGAATGATCCCGTGCGTTCCACAAGTGAATTTTTGAAGTTGTGTTTGGTGGCAAAAAAAATAATTCAACATTTCGTAATCCTTCAATAATTTTTGGATGAGCAGGGCAATTATCCACAATCAAGAGAATTTTTCTTCCAACCATTTTTTTATCAAGTTGGCGAACATATTCTTCAAATAACACACCAGTCATCCAAGCTCGTTTGTTAGCACGGTACTCACAGTTCAGACTGTTCAAGTTTACATTCTTGAAGCACCTTGGTTTAGCATATTTCCCAATAATCCATAAAGGAAGTTTTTCCGAACCGTCCTCATTACAGCAAATAGCAACAGTTAGTCTTTCCTTGTCTTGTTTTTTCCCTTCAAGCTGCATTGTTGCAAGGGAATGATCCGGTTGAAGTCTAAAAAACAACCTGTTTAAGATCAAAACATGTAAATAATTACATCACTAAAGTACAAAATATAAAAGTAAAATAATAAAAAGACAAACCAGTTTTCATCCATATTAAGAGGTCTTTCAATTCAAACTGATCAACTTGCCTCTATGGATTTTTAATTTGTCCTCCATGCCCTCCATTATCAACAGATCCACTCTCTCCAAAAACGTCGAAATTTTTAATTCCATATCTTGCTTTGAACTTTCCAAGCCAACCAATAGAAAAAGTAAAGTCTGGAGTATCC
This sequence comes from Tanacetum coccineum, assembly GCA_026074375.1. Lineage (NCBI taxonomy): Eukaryota > Viridiplantae > Streptophyta > Magnoliopsida > Asterales > Asteraceae > Tanacetum > Tanacetum coccineum. Next base: position 21,309 of record BQNB010063109.1, read on the forward strand.
ACTGGATACATATCTTTCATGAACTTTTTCGCCTTCTCGATGATTAGTTCACCTGTCATATTCACATGTTCTTGATATTGAAGAATCCATTCATAGAGAGATTTTTCTAGGTCAGGAAATTTTGCCGTTTGTGTCGCTTAACATCGCCTCTTTCGGAGCAAGGAGAGATACTCTAAAGACCGCTTAACTGTATTCGATATTGTCGCTTGACTCACCTGCAAACCATAGTTACTATGAACCCATTCTTGCAATTGCTTTTGAGTGAGACTTGGATTATCCTTGTTGTGCTTGCATAATGCTCTTCGAATCTCGTCTGTCATTTGTTGTTTTTTTTCACACCTTTAAGATGGAAGCCATGTATGTGTGTGATGATTTGTTTGTGTTAACCTATTTTGATCTGTATTTATATAGAAAAAATTTTTAATGTCCATAAAGTGATACATTGAACACAAGAAGCATAATAAGGTGGGAGATTGAAAAACTCACAAAGTTCCAAGCTTATGGTAAGACAATAAGCACTTAAAAATCTTATAAACCTATCCTATAGCTTCCCAAGAAGCACTAAACCCATGGTCATCCAAGATTTACCATGCTCCTTGAATTTCTTGAAAGGGATTTTTATGATTTCTTTTTGGATTTTTTGACAGAAAATGAAATAAACTTTTGTAAAAGCTGTTAATGACTTAAGAGCTTATACAAGAGATTATCAATGGTATTTAAAAGACAATTTAAGTAAATGACAAGTATTTAAAGGAAAACAGAAAATTTCATTAACTTAAAAGAATTACAATGCAAAATATTTAAAAGACAAGTAATTTAAATGACAAGTAAATTAAAGACAGTATTAAAAGGATACAAATTTTGCTAATACAAGATTGATTAAACAAAAATTCGACAAGACAAAAATAAGCTAACTAGCCCTATATATACTAAGAGCTTCCAAGTCTTGTGGTCTTCTTGTGCTTGTTGTGTTTTATGTGTGAGGAGAAGCAAAAGTTCAATCTTAGCTATTGATTTTTCTTGGTGCCCAATCTCTATGATCACAACCCTTGATCCTTTTGTCTTCTTTCCATGGCGAATTAGAGTGTAGAGGATTGTCAAGGTGTCTTTGTCCCTTTGTGAGGTGGGGGTGTGATAGTGAGTAATGTTTTGGCTGGTTGGAACAGTAGACGAGGCAATAAAAGTCAATGAGAGGGATTATGAATAGTGCTAAGTTCTTGGCGGGAAGGGTTGTTCTGTTTTGATTTAACAGGGTAAAGAGTTTGATGGATTGGCAGGATAAGTCCCTCATTGTGATATGTTTAATTTCAAGGAGAGTCCTTTGTGGTGTTAAAAGTTTGGTGATTTTAGCAATGTTAGTCCTCTAAAGTGTGTGTTTGTTTTACACGTACAGTCCTTTAGGACTTATCAGAGTTAAACTTAAAAGGGTTTTGGGCTGTCATGGGTTAAAATGTGGTATGGGCCTAGTGGTATAAACTGTTTGGGCCTCATTTGATATAAAAATGGAATTGGGCCATTTATACTTTAAGGTCTTATAAGTCTTTTATATTAACCCTTAATGGGATGCCCTGGCCCATTAGATGGGTAAGGGTGGCCCATTAAGAATTTCTTCGGTTACGGCTTCGTCTTTGACTGTTGACTTTGGATTTGACTTTTTCACGCTCTTCCATTCCATGCTCAGTTTTGTCGTTTTTGGCTTTGTTTTTTGTCCTTTTGTCGGATATCCGTTTCCTGCACAATATGAATGAAAACATACACATACAATGTATTTTTGGTACGTTTTTAGTCATTTAAGTCCGGTTTAAATGGAAAATGGTATGTGTAATTAAGCACATACCAAAATCCCCCATACTAAATTATTGTCGTGTCCTCACGCAATGCTACAAGTAAGCACTTAGAAAACTAAGACCCTCAATCCCCCTCGACTAATAACCTCGAAAAGTAGCTAAGTGTTCGTCAAGGGGAAATAAAGAATCAATAGCTTTGAAAAGCCCCGTTTTGACCATTTTTAAATATACACTTATTCCTACACATATTTTTGTATTTTTCCTTTTTCTCATTTTTTTGTACTTTTCTTTTTAAGCAACTAACTAACATATTTGACTTTCGTTATTTTATAACTTTTAGGGATCATAGAACAAGACGCATTTCAATCCTAAAATGCCCCAAAAAGGATAAATTCATCGTTCCCGACTTTTCACTTATTCCAAACCAAGCTTAAAACGAAATCACCGTTAAATATAAGTTAAGATGCTAACACTACTCATATTTGCAACTTGTGAACTTTTCACTCCCGACAATTATTATATTTAGGTGAATGTGTCATTTCGAATTTCAACCATGGATCAACGTTTTGCAAAATTCTATGCTTCACGTTCCACCCGAGAATAATGAGTTTGAAGGCGAGATCATCCCATGTAGCGACTTTCGTCTCGACACATCCCAACCTTGCGGCTAAGTGACCAGGCTTTTGACACCCCACAGAGACTAGTATCGGGACTCACGGACCTTTGGTTTCAAAAACTCTTAGGTTTCCCGTATATACATAGCTTATTTAGAAAAACTTAAAATGAAATAGTCTTAGTTCAAAAGCATATTTAAATTTAAGAAAAAGAGATTTTCCCTATATTTATTAAATCACATTTACTACACTTAATACAATTATTCATTCTTAAGGAAATCCTCGACCTTTTAGAAGGCTGCAACATCGGTTGTGAGCCGGCAAGATGCAACAAACTTTTATCAGCCCACAGTTTATAATTATTATTTATCACTTTTTTTTCTTTTTTTTTCTTCATTTTTTCACTTTATATTACCACGATATAGAGAAAATTTCGTTTTAGAAAATTTAAGTATAAATTTGAACTAAAATTATTGATATCGATTATACTTTAAAAATTGTTGATTTAAGTTTAATTTTCAAAAATAGCACGTATTATTAGTCCGGTTAGAAGCTTATGGGAGAAAAAGCCACAAATTACACTCATGAGCTCTTAAGATTTCCAACTAATCCTTGTTTAGCATCCAACTCATAATTAACTCTATCATTTTTCGCTCTTCGTGAAAATTCGCGAACGCTTAGTCTAAAAGTTAAGGAACAAGCTAGAGCTCAACAAGCCCGACAGGCTTATATAGGTGTAAAATACACATATCCGTTTATACCAAAATTAACCCTAAATGACCAAAAACACACTAAAAATGGCAAAGATATACTTGTTTTTTGTTTTTGTGTTTTTGTGTTGCAGTACGGAAATTAAACAAAAAATCACAAGAAAACCGTAAAAAACGAGCAAACACGAACACGAGAATCGGAAGAATGTGCAAGAGCCGGAAGCCAAAGTCAAGAAAAGTCAACCCTTAGTTAACTCAGTCAAACCACAAAAGGACAAAGATCCAAAGTTACAAAACTAGTCCCTCAAGTTTCCAAAGTTACACAAATGGTCCTTGAAGTCTAAATGGCCCATTATCCATAAAAACCTCACCCGGATCCAAAGCCCAAAACAAAAGCCCAATACCCTAAACCATACCCCTTTTATAAAAATCCAGGGACCGAAGATGCCAATTTTGGAAGTTGTAATACACTTGGATGTGTATTACTTTTACACTTCACAAAGAGAGGGACTAAAGTTGCCATAAACCCAAAGTTTAAATCTTTTTTATCCCTCTCAGTTAAAAAATAAGCGAGAAAACCCTTTTTACTATTCATCCATCCCTACCATTTTACCATTCAGTCATATCATAGCAAATACAATAAGGGCATCCAAGGACAATTCAAGTTATAATGAACCGCAGGCAGGGGTAATCCGTCATCAAAGAGTCTTATTGTTGAGTCCCACAAGGGGAATGCCATCGTTGGACTGAAGAAAACACACGAGGATGGATTTTTAAACTCGGGCTACTCCAAAGAACAAGCTCGAAAGAAATGAGACGCACAAATGTCTCAATCACGGATTGCCACGCTAGCAATCCGTGTGTGCACATATGTGATCCAAGGGTTGAGAATTACTCTCCAATGATTGAAAGTTTGTACGGCAGAGATGGATAGGAGCGTGTAAGAGTGCTCAGACCCTAGAAGGTTCTCTCAGCAGCTATAAAAGGCCCTCACTCACACACATAAAGGGGATCTTCTTTTTCCTTTTTACACCTAGTTTAGCTTTTAGCTTTTTAATAGCTTATTGTAATTTTCTTTTAAAATCAGTTGTAATTTTCTTTTCAATCATGTAATCAAGCTTTTAGATTAATGAAATTAAGTTTTTATCTCTAAGAAATCTGTCATTAGCTCTTGTTATTTACTCATAAGCTCTCAATAAGCCAAAGTGATAAGCCTCAGTTTAATAAGCTCTATTTCAGCTCTCATAAGTCTCTAAGCTTATGATAGAGCTTAATAAGTCATTTAATCTAGTAAACATCTAAAACAAGTATAATTCCTTTGATATTTGAACTTTTAAGCTAAATGGAAGGGGAGCTTATAATGGAAGAGCTCCCATGGATTTTACTGGCTTATCATGGATAAGCCAGAGCTGTAGATAAGCTCTAAGAGCACATTTGCTTTTGTTTAGCTAAAGCATTATGTAAGTTCTCATTTAATTTCTTTGTCCTTCAATTTCAGCTTTATGATTGCTTAAGAAGCTTATCAGTATAGCTTAATTGCTTATTAGTTGCTTATTTGAGTTCTAAATTGTCTCTTTGTGCTTATTAGTTATTATTCTTAATCTGTTTTTAGCTTTATAGTTGTAGATTTTAGTTTTTCAATTTCTGTCTAAAATTTCATAAAAACCAAAAAAATAGTAAGCATAGTAGTAGATCTTTGATTCCTAGCTAATTTAGTTGTTAATTTAAGTTTGTTAAGCTTGTTATAAGCTTAGTATTATCTGGTAGTAAGGTTTCATTCATTAGATTTTAAATCATAAGCTCAATTAAAACATGTCATTGCTTGCAGGAGTGTTTGGTATAGTGTGTTTTGACCCTCAAAAGTCAAAGTGACTTAGAAGTTTTTCTTTGGGCAGTTTAATATTGATAATTGATAAGGTTTTGAGAAGTTTTGAATCATTAGTTTAGGTTTAAAATCATTTTTGGTTTAGATTTCTTGGTTGTGCACCAGGGGAGATTTCTCCTTTACTTTGATTACTATAAATTGATCCAAGCTCTCAAAGGTTTGGTTTGTGTGAGTTTTGTGTTTAAACACACTAAAATAGAGTGTGTACTGCAGGATTTCCCTTAAGGAAACCTGCATTTGTGTTTTACTTCTTGTCAAATTGCATCAGCAGTACTAACAGTACTGCTGTCTTGTTAATCTTTCATTTAAGCTAGTGTTTTTAGGAATTTAGCTTTTAAATTCAGTAGACATTTAGGTTAAATATAGCTTAACTTAGATTAAATCTTGTTTTCTAATTTTTAGCTTATTCTCTTAGATACATTTGCTGTCAAAAGCCAATAAAAGCCTCAAAAAGTCAAAAACAGTAGTAATGTAATTTAGTCTTTTAAATTTTGAATTTTAAGTTGTAGTATCTTATTTTCTTGCTTGAATTTATGGCTTATGATTAGATTAATTAGTTTTCATAAGCTCAGCTTAGGACTTGGCTTATTTAGCATTTGAGCTTTTCTTAAAATTGTGCTTTTTGAATTGTTTCCTGAGTTTAGCACTTTGATCTTCAAATTCAGATAGTGTAGAGTGTTAGTGGCCAAATAAGCTGTTTAGAATTAGCTTGTAGACATCTTAAGCTACCTAGAATAGCCTGTGGTTTGTAATTTGAGCTTAGTTTGAGCTTTGTGCAAGTGTTTAAGTGGAAACAAGAAATTTTGAGCTTAAAAGCTCACTTACTGCATCAGCTTATTTAACAAGCTCTTTTAGAGCTTAATATTTGTTTTCAGCTTATTATCCTTTCATTAAAGTTGTTCAAATAAGTTAGTTTTATAAGTTCCAGCTTTTGTTTTCAAAAAATAAAAAAATTTGCAAAAAATGAGGGTTTGCCAGACTTGAACCTGCGACCTCTTACTTATATGTCATAAGTGTTAACCAGTGTGCTTCAATAGCTCATTTGGTTAACCTTTCTTTCATTTAATTAATATAGGCAATTTCCTTTTCCTTTTTAATAATAAGTCGTAGCTTATTAAAGCTTATTTGGGGCTTATTTGTTTAGCTTTTTCATAGTTCTTATTTTTCTTAAGTCCCTGTTAGCATTTAGGAGGAATTTTAATTTTAAGAATAGTTAAAAAATATTTTTCTGAGTTTTTATGTTATTTTAGACTTTTCTAAGTTTAAAAATCATTTTTCTTTATTTTTAGGACTTAATTTGCTATTTTTTATGATTTAATTAGATTAAAATAGTTTTTAATTCATAATAAACTCAAAAATTATCAAAAAAATATTTTCTTTTTCCTAAAATTTTCTTTTGTTCTCTTTTAGGTTTAGAATTTCAGTTTGCATTTTTAAAGTCTTATTTTGTCTTACTTGCTTATTTGTCGCGTTTTATTTGTTCCCGTTAATTATCTTTGTTCATTAATTGCTTTTGTGTGCTTATTTTATTTGTTACTTTTATTTAGTAGTTATAGATAATCAAATCTCTCTTTTAATTCAAAAATAATCAAAAAAAATATTTTTCTTTTCTTAAATTTTCTTTTGTCCTATTTTAGGTTTAGAAATTTAGTTTGCATTTTTAAGAGTTAGTTTTGCCTTACTTGCTTATTCGTCGCGTTTTATTTGTTTCCCGTTAATTGTTTTAAGTGTTTAATTGCTTTTGTGTTCTTATTTTAATTATTGCTTTTAATTGGTAGTTATAGATAATCAAAAATATCTTTTCTCTCATTCAAATCATAATCCAAACTAAACCGTGGTTTCAATTTCACAAGTCGTTGGGGAAACGACCCAGGAAAACATACTTCCCGGTAAACATACGTATATTATTATTATATATTTGTATAAGAATTTTCCTAGAGGGCTACTTTGGGAATTATTCTCTATACTTTTGTGTATTAATATAATATAGTGTGTTAAAACTATCAATCGGGCTTCAAAAATCCAGGCAATCCTGGACAATAAACCACAAAACACAAAACAAAGAAAAGGAAAGAGGCGAGCCCTCTCACAACAACAAAACACTTATTCATTACTACTAAACTGGTATACTACTACTACGATAATATTAGGATAAGCATGGGTTGCCACCCACGAAGAGCTTGTTTTAGGTCACTTAGCTTGACCCGATCCCCCCATACTTGAGCTTGTCAAGTGGGATAGAAATGGAGTCACAGAACATCCAAAACACACAGATGTTCCTTCTCCTGAAGAGCAAGGATAAAACATCATCCATCGGGCATTTCAAAAATTATATTGACTTTGAAAGATTAGAGTCCCGATGAGTTAATTTGGGAGAAGAGAGGTATGAACTCCTTTAGAAGTAAGAATCCCGGGGTTGAAAACTTTTTCCTCATTTTTGGATGAAAACGAGAGTAAAGCTTCGAGCCCGGGAACTTCTTTGTGGAAAGGAAGTTCATAAAGAGAAAGAGGAGGATATGAATCCTCAAGAATTAAAGAAGCATAAATGGTCTTCTTTACATTCTTTTCCGTTGTTGCAAGATTGATGACTTCAAAATGGTTCTCATGAATGAGTATACCCAGATTAAATACCTTGTCCTTGTTGTTGGTTGAAGACAAAGCATCAACCTCAGAAAAATCCTCATAGAAAACCGAGTCACACTCGGGGGAAGGAAGAAAATCACTTGATATAGGTGGATCAAGTTCATCAATCATGATTTTAGAATCTTTGATTTTCTCTTCCTTGGAGTAAAAAGGATCATCATAAGTATCATCATTAACGGTCTCAAGTTCAAAAAGATTATCATCATAACTCATTCCCATAATGGGGGCCGGAGGAGTAATAATGAGCATGTTCTTCGGTGAACATTTCAGGATATGTATCAACAAGTTTGTATCAAGAGGAATTTTCTTCAACCGAATCTTCGAGAATAGAATTACCATCTCCCTTGATAGGATTATGTTAAGCAATTACCTATTTCTCGATATCGGATTCGGCATCAAGGGAAGATCGTATTTCCTGGTGGAAATGTGATGCTGAAGCGAGTTCATCGGCGAACTCCTCAGAAAATAGTCGTTAGTTCAGAACGGAGACTAGGTGAATAGTAGAAGTGGTACTGCCATTAAAGATTATGAAAAGGAAGGAGAGGAGATGAAGGATTACTATTTCCCGGTAGAAATGAATCACTTGTGACATAAGCTTCGAATTCTTCCCAAATTAAATCACTTTCTTTGATGGAATTAAGTGTGGGGGAAGAAGAAGAAGACATGGTCACGGGTTCCGAAATCGGAGTGGGATTGCCACTCGATGGTTGATAAACTTCGAGTGAAGTTAAGTCGGATGAGAAAGAAGAAGTGGGATTTGCCACTTAGAAGATTTTGTTGCAAACAAAATCTTTAGAATTTCCTCTTGTGAAACTTATTGACATCAAATCATGTTGATTGATTCTTGATGAGGTTGGGTTGAATAGCTTGAAGTGTCATGTCTCATATTCAAGGTTAATCTTTCATTTCCGTCACGGAGAATCATTTCTTCTCCATGAACGTCAATCAAAGCACGAGCGGTCCGTAAGAAAGGTCTTCCCAAGATGAGGGGGACACAAGGATCGCTTTCATAATCAACGATGACAAAATCAGCGGAGAATGTGAACTTTCTAACCGGAACGAAGACATCTCTTGCAATTCCTTTCGGAGTGCAAATATCCCGATTAGCAAGTTCAAGGGTTATTTGGGTGGAAATAAGCTCGGGTAATCCTAACTTTTTCCAAACCGAGAGTGGCATCAAGTTGATGCTAGCTCCTAGATCGGCTAGGGCTTTGCACTTGAGCTCACTAAAACCACACGGAATGAGAAATTTCCCAGGGTCTCCGAGTTTTTCAAGTAACTTCTTTAGGATAACCGCTGAGCAATTTTCATTAAGGGGTGTATTTGCCAATTCAATAAGTTTCTCCTTATTGGAAAGGAGAGACTTAAGCATTTTTTGGTATTTCGAGATTATAATCAAATCATTGATAAGAGAGATATTGATGTGAAGTTGTTTAAACATTTGCCAAAATTTGTGAATTTTGACTTCGTCTTTCTCTTGCTGTTTTTCTTGGTTCATTCTTGACGGATAAGGGATATGAGGGTGACGAGGATCCCTTTGGTGAACCACATAGTTTCGTTGAGAAGGGGGTTTAGCTTTTTGGACGAGAGGAGGTGGGACCTTAATGGTAAACTCACCATGTTCCGGATCCGTTAAAGTCTCTTCTACACGTTCATCCTCCTCCGGATTAATGAATGGAGGAGGCATAAGAACAGAAGGTCCATCAAGAACAAGACCACTTCGAGTGGTAATGGCTTTCAATTCACCTTTTGGGTTAGCAATGGTGTTGCTAGGGAGAGATCCTGTACCCGAGGTAGAAGCGGTGTTCATTTGAAAGAAACTAGCCATCATGTTCTTATGCTCGTTAGTTTGATTTGACATTGAAGTTTGAATCGAACTTTGCATTTCATTCCTTAACTCATTTTTCACATTGTTAATTTGAGTTTGCATGGCTTTCAAGTTAGCCTTATTTGTTTTAAATTTTTCCAACTCACTTAAAGGAACACTTTGGTTTTGTTGAATTGGAGCTTGATAAGTTGCATTTTGATTGAAATTGTTTCCTTGGTTATATCCTTGAGGTTGGCTAAAACGGTTTTGATTATTTTGCCCGTTTTGTTGAACAAAACCCGATGGTCTTGTTTGATTAGCCACACCTGGAGGACGATAACCGGAATTACCCTGATTGTAGTTACCCGCGGCTGCTGCAACGTATCCTTGAATATTATCCCGATATTCCGAGAAAGTGTTGCCATCGGCGGCGAGACACTGATAGTAAGGATGAGCACCACCGCAAGTAACACAAATCTCCTCAACAGCTTTTACGGAAGCTGGAGGTGGGGTTGCTTGAAATTGTTTAAGAATAGCCGTCATAGCGGTAGTCACAGCACTCGTTTGCTGATTTACTGCATGAGTAAGTTTGGCTATATCGGAAGAAGAAGAATTACCATCACTTGATTTCACTTGAGAAACAATCGATTTGTTTCATGAATTGCGGACCTTGGATTTGTTTTCGATAATCGTCAACACATCTCGAGTACTTCTTTCCAAAAGATTACCACCGGCGGCAGAATTCAAGGAATCTTGGTCGGCCGGGTTCAAGGCATTGTAGAAAGTATCAAGTTGGTGCAATTCGGTGAAACCATGATGAGGGCATGCACGAAGGAGATCTTTGTACCGGTCCCATGCCTCATGAAATGACTCATCAAACTTTTGTTGAAAGTTGGAAATCTCATTTCGGAGATTTGTCGTTCTTGAGGGAGGAAAGAATTCGTTGATGAATTTGGAAACAAGATCTTCCCAAGTGAGAATAGAACGAGGGGGTTCTTTTTCAAGCCAACGACGGGCTGCCCCCGCAAGAGAGAAAGGAAAAAGCATAAGCTTAATCGCTGAATTCGGCACATCCTTGTATTTGATTGTGGAAGTTATTTTGTTAAACCAACGGATGTGGTCATGAGGATTGTCTTTCTCAAGTCCGAAGAATTGGTCCGAAGTCATCATATTAATGAGACTATGCTTGAGCTCGAAATGCTCAGCAAGAATTAGTGGAACCACGATTGCCTCCGCATAACCCTCAGTGGGTGCACGGAGCAATTCCGTCATAGTACGTTGATCGGCTATCGTAACTACGAGAGATTCTTTAAGAGAAAAAGGGTGCTTTGAACGTCTACGGTTATGACGTTTCGGGTTTGAAGTGGTTGGATTAGAAGAAGAATTACCAACGAGATTAGAATAAGAACGAGTGTGCATGTACTAAAAAGATTAAAAGAAAAATGTTTTTGGTTTTTTTCAATTTATTTCACAATTTATTTTAATGGACAAAACGAGATCGAATAACTTAAACCAATAATCGACAAGCTTCACGGTAGCTCTTTAAAAGAAAAACGCACAAAGGAGCGGAGGAGTAGGAAAGCGCGAAGCTATTAAAAACCTTTCTCCTTTAGGGTCGTAGTTCCTCGGAACAACCCTCCTTATACCCCTCTTAGAGTTTGTTAAACTTTTAAAGGTGAGCCGTACGTCGCAAGTGACACAAAGGCAAGTTTTAAATCTTTTGATTGGGAACTTATTATGATAATGCTCAAGTTGAGAGCATTATATTGATGATGATTTTTATTTCTTGATTAAGGACAATTTTTTTATGTTTTTGATTTTTTCTTGATTTTATCTTATACTAATACTAATAAAAGAAAATGAAAAGTATTTTTGTATTTTTATAAATAAAAGAAAATATTCACAAACGGGAATGATAACTTCACGAAGGAAGGGTCTTCAAAAACTAATCTTCAAACGTATTCACGAAAATCGCACACACCTCCCCGGCAACGGCGCCAAAAATGATAACCAAAGATTTAACCTTTAGTATATATAAATAATATATATAAATAAGGAAAATCAATAATTATAATTCAATTATAGTACGATAAGTATTCCGAAAGACTCAAATCAATTGCTTTTGACCAAAGCAAAATCAAAAATCCCCCGGGTCGTCTCCCAACGAAGCGTGAATCGAGAATCGTGAAAACGTTCGTGATCGAGTGTTTGATTGGTTAAAGGATATTCGGATTGGGATTACTATTTCTACGATTAAAAAGCAAAAACGATTAAAGAAAAACTAAAAACGAAGGCTAAATGTGAATAAAACCTAAAAACGAGAACCGGGATCGAAACCCGTTCTTTAAAAAACCAAAATCTAAAATTTAAACCCTACGGATGCAAAATTAATTTTCCTAAGTGCAAAATGATAAAAGAAAATTTTTAAAAAAAGAATTATATTTTTTTGATTTTTATTTAATTTTTAATGAATTAAAAACAGTTTTAAAGAAATTAAATGATAAAAAATACTAAACAAATTAGGAAAAATCTAAAAAAATGCAGAAAAGTACTTTAAGATATGCTGGTTCTAGGAAAAATAAGAATTTTGAAAGTTGACTTAAAAATAAGCCAGAAATAAGCATTTAAAGGCTGATAGCTTAAAATGGAAAAGAGAGTATAAAAATAAAATAGGGTGAAGTGTAACCAGATGGCCCTACTGGTGCCAATGGTTAGTGTGTGGGTTGTGTGGGACTAGTGTGTGTTAAAGGGGAGGTCCAGGGTTCGAATCCTTGGCCTCCCTTTTTGATAAAAATATATATATATTTTTTTACAAACTTATAAAAGAGGTAAAAAAAAGCAGATTTAAAAAAAATAACTATTTAAGAAACTTAAAAATAAGCAGCTAAATAAGCAAACAAAAGGGGCAGATTGCACTTTTTAACACTAAAGCCAAAACAAGCTAACAGTTGGCTATTTTTTTAGGCAAATAAGCAAATGCAAATAAAAAATAAGCCAAAAATAGACCTAAACTAAACCCTAATAAGCAAATCTAAACTAAAATAGGCAATAAAAATAAGACATAAAAGGCTGAAAAGTCAAAAAGCTAAATGGCCAAAGCTTGAAGCAGGGCAGCCTAAGGGACACCTTTTTGGGCTTATTTTTAAGCACCAAAAAGGAAACTTATAGCTTAATGAAATATATGGGCTTAAAGCTAGACCTAAGAGCTTTTTAGAACAGCAAAGAAAAAGATTTTTGAAAACCAAATAAGCCTTGAAAAAGTCTTAAGAAAAGTGCTTGTTACAAAGACTACTTGGTTTTCTTAGAAGATAACTAGCAACTGCAGGCTACAAAATAAGCAAGGTAATAAGCTTAAAATTAAAAACTAAGTAAAAACAGATTGAGCTTGACCTAAAAGGAGCTTATGCTCAAAAATTTGAAAGCTAAAAACAATTTTAAGACACTGAAATTTTGAAATGAAAAAGGGACTTTTTGAAACTGAAAATTGACTTAACAAAGAGTTGACAGATTTTAACAAAACAAAGTAAACCAAAAGACCTATATCCTACTGCATTTGACCCTTGAAAAGAACACAAAAACTAAACTCAAGAACAGGTTTAAGCAATCTTATCAAATAAGAACTTTGAAACTGTTTTGATAACTCAATTTTAAACAACTTTTAGAAAAACTAAAAAAACAACATTAAGACTAAAAAAACTTTGAAAACAGCTTAAAACAATTAAAAAGAGCTTGTGCAATTTGGCCAAGATGACCCAAATGGTTTTTATACCAAAATGACCCAATTTAACCCTTATGCCAAACACCCCTTTAACTATTTAAAGTCAATTTTTTAAACTGAAAAGTGATGTTTTAAGTTAAGGTTTTTGAACACAGATGAAAACAAAGCAGGAATAAGCAAAAAGCAGTAATTCAAACACAAAATTAAGCACTGAATTAAGCAATAAGAATCAAGCAGTTAAGAGCTATTTGAGACAGTTTCAAGGTAAAAACATGAACAAAGCATATATAAGCATAAAATAAGGGCAAATAAGCATAAATAACATGAATAAGCAATAAAAGCAAGAAATAAGCACATAAATAAGTACTGCTATAGTAAAAATAAGCAAGAAAATAAAAAAAGTGAACTTACAAAAGTCCAAAGCTTATGGCAAGGAAATAAGCTCTCAAACAGCTTATAAACCAACCTATATGCTTCCCGTGAAGCTCTAAACGATGGCCATCTACAATTTACCATGCTCCATTGATCTTGGACAGATTTTTGATATTTTTGTGATTTTTGACTTTTTTGACAGAATATAAAACAAGTGTTTATATAAACCTTCAATGATTCAAAAGCTTACATAAAACCTTAAAAAACAGTATTTAAAAGACAATTTAAAGGTAAATGACAAGTTAGCTTAAATGACAATAATTAAAGAAAAACGGTAAATTTCATTAACTTAAGAAAAGGTACAGTGCAAGTATTTAAAAGGCAGATATTTAAATGACAATAAAAGTAAAGTGCAATATTAAAATTGGTACAAATTGTTAATACAAAGAATGGACTTAACAAAATCGACAAAAGAGAAAATGAACTACTCTAGCCTATTTATACTAAAATAACTAGGTCTTCAAGTCTCTTCTTGTTGTGTTTCTTTGCTGAGAGAGATAATGCATCAGTGTTTGTTTTGTGAGGTAAAAGCCCAAAGCGATCTTAGCCATCAATCTTTCTTTCTCTCCAATCCCTACAATCACAGCCCTTGATTTCTTATAGTTTACCTTCAACCAATGAGGTTTTCTGGGATTGCCAACATGGCAAATACCCATGTGAGTGTAGGGTTTAAGATGGTGATGTTTTTGTTTGTAGGAATAGTAGCCGAGGTGGTGGGGAACAAAGGGTGAACAGGGGTTTGGCTGGAAAATGGGTGTTCTGTTTGATTAGGGTGCAGGGTAAAGAGATTGGTAGTTTGGCAGAACAAGCCCCTCAACGTGTATGTATGTATGTATGACATTGAAAGTCCTTGGGGTGGTATGAATTTTTTTGTAGGTTGGCAACTTTAGTCCTCCATGGTGTAGTGAGT
>BQNB010063110.1:9648-35814 GCA_026074375.1 Tanacetum coccineum
ATTATCCTTTCACATGTTTTGTAAAGCCTGCTAGGGTTTTCCTTGGTGTATAAAAGGAACCCTACGACATAGAGTTTCACATATGTAATAGAAGCATCGAAGCTTAATAGAAATCAATAGAAAAATTAGTATTATTGTTCTTCTTAATTCTTGTGTTAAGATTCCGCATTAACACTTGATATTCATAGTCAGTATCTCTCACATAGTTGATTTGGATTTATTCACGTTAGCTATTGTCTTACAAAGGCTATATAGATCCAAGACCAAGGACCTACACATAGTGTGACTTGGAGATAGTTTATTCTAGCTCTAGGATTACATAGTGCCGAGGAGATGACAGAGGACGGATTCAGAGCATACTGGTTAGGGAGTGAGAGAGTGATCCCTAATAAGGGGGATCCTAGTGATTACTGGGTTGAGATTTCTTCTGGTAGGGACTTTTTGAGAGGTGCTCCCTCTTATACTTACATCAGAGATCCAGTTCGGAGGCGATGCCACGGGTTAATCTCATACAACACTTATGGAGAGACTGATGACCAATCAGGGTAGATTCTCTACATGGATGATTACATGTATGACACAGCTCATGGAGGCTAGTGGGCAGACTTATTAGGCTTTCGATGGTACCTTTCGGAGGAGCTCACCAGCAGTATTCGAAAGATACACTAGATAGAGGACCGGAGACGCTAGCACTTCCACAACCCCCTAGTAGCCAGACCCTTGATTTCTCTATCCCTTTTATTTTTGTTTATATCTTTTGTATATATCTATTATTCATATCATGATTTATCTAACTTTAAACAGGTTCCATATTTTGTGTATATATTATGATGTGACGTTTTGACTTGTTTATGCATGATAGAACAAAGACTAGTAGTAAGTTCAACACCATAGTTTGTGAGTATGTTACAGAACCAAGTATGCTATCCAAATCAAGAGCAGAATTGAGAAAAAAGAGTGATTTCAAGAGTGTGGAAGTTGAAGAAAAAGTCTAATTAAAAGACTTCGCTGTAAACAAAAGTTCTTACTGGGAGACAACCTGGATTGTTATTTATTTTTATCGAGTCTGTCTTCCCAGATATCAATACGGCGTATCTGCTCCATACCATACGGCGTATTGAATGTCTGGACGTTATCAGTCCTTTATTTTTATGCACTTTAAAATATTATTGTCAGTTTTGTTAATACGGCGTATTCATGCACATGATACGGCGTACTGAACAGACTGACCCATATTTAGATACTTTTTACAGGTTTCTATATGGCGTATTCCATTTATGGATATGGCGTATTGGTTACCTATACAGTTTATTTAACTTATTTAAATTAACTGTAGATACTCGAGATAGGATTTTGCATGTTTTACTTATATTTTGCACATGACCTCGATGCAAAAGAAATCGACGAAGTTGGTGAAGTATCAATCATCTGGAATCATGTGTGTATTGTAGTCATGCTGGAATTCAGACGCATTTACAACACACATCCTTGCTCATAAACTCAACCTGGAGAATCTACCGAGCAAAATATCAAGGGAGTTTCTTATTCTAATTCTTTTATTTCCTATTTTTAATGTTTTATCTATACAATGATGACGTTGTATAATTCAAGTGGGGGACGGGAATTAGAATGTATACTTGTCCTATTTTTCACATTAAAATGCTTAAATTATGCTCAAATTCAAAAACATTTCAAGCATACTTTTATGAAATTACTTGTTACATAAGCCACACACATAACCCTTGTTAGGTATTGTGAGGATTTAACCTTATTCGTTTCCAAATGTTTACCTAATTTCCATAAAATATGAGTGTGTCAGTGATGTTGTAGACTTTAGAACTTGGCTTGGTATATCTATTCGAGACTACAATAATGAGTACTATGGATTTAGATGGAGTAACTTGTTTAAATTGGTAAAATTCTAGGATTACACCCAAAAGCCTATACATGTTGTTTATTAACTAACTACACTGGTTAGTTAAATCCTCGCATAAACCCTTTGTTTACTCTTATCTTAAGAGTAAGATACCCTTAGAAAAACCAACAGAGCCAATCCTTTAGGAATTACACCAACTGTTTGTTTCATTACACCTTTACACCTTAGCCTACCCTGTTAGATTATGTGTATTTATCCGTTGCTAGTTTCTTAAAGTGTAAAGTATGTATTTCTCAAGTCTTGTGTCAATTTTCTATCTTTGGTACGGTTGGGAAGAAATTTCCACATTGCAAATGGGAATGTATAAAGTAGTCAAAACTCATGTATTTTTACTACCAATGCAATTATTGGTACGTTCGAAGAATAAAGAATAACTAAAGGAATTATCCAAAGTTATTGTGATCGTGAAGATGGTGAAATTACACCGAGTTTTGTAGTATAGTGTAGTAAAAAAAATTGAAAAAATCAAAAAAATTGCAACAAAAAAGAGAAGGAAAGTTTGAAGATAATCGTTTCGCAAAAGCTTACACCGAAGAAATTATATGAAGGATCGATTATTCGTTGATAAGTCAACGATGTAGAGTATTATATAAAGTGGTAGATATCACCACTTGTCTTGTTAAAGTATGTAATGTATGGGATGATTGGGAAGTTGACCGTTACGGGAACGCTAACTTTGGTTGTTGTTTTTGATCAATGATCAAGACGTTTGTAAATAGTTATGTCTTAATCATGATAACGGTCGAGAAAAAGTGTCTAGCAACTTATATCTTGGACCTAGTCTATTTGTTTCATAATATTTGTTTAACAACAGTTTAATTCCCTTTCCTAATCATTAACCATGGGTTTTACGCGAATGAGGATGTGATCGAGCATGCATGTCTATTCCGTCGTTACGGCCATGTATGCATGTCTTAGCTGCCTTGTTGGTGTGGTACTTTTGGTGAAAGATTGTAGAATGATCAACCCTAAGCCTTATAATAAAAACCTATTTTACCTTTATAAACTTGTTACTCCTTAGCTCTAGTGGTAGAGATGTGTATCCTTGCCAAGCCTATGATAGAATACTCATCACGACCGAGCAATTGAGCGAATTAGTTACATGTTACCACATAGATTAGTAGAGTGATTTTAGTGTTTTCATCTTCCTATTTCATGAGGTGTTTGGTTGTGTACTTGTAATAGATCAAATAAATGCTTAAACGGAAAAATATTTAGGGATACATTTTCATAAACTTCTATAGGCTACTTGAGGACAAGTAGGATTCAAGTAGGGGGATATTTGATGACATCAAATAACGTCAATTTTATAGCATCATTTATCTCATGTAATTAACCCATTTTGTATAATTATTGCAAAGAATTGTTACTTAATCGTTTGTATTTGAGAATTTCAGTAATTATAGAGTACTTGGTGAAAGTTAACTAAAAGGCACGCATTCTGTAGCTTAAACAAAGATATTTTGAAGATTACTGTTCTGACAACTAATACGCTGTTTCCATCAAGGAAGATACGGCGTATCTGTGCCTGCACTCTCCAAAGACCACGAAGGAAACAAGATCTAATATGCCGTATCCAGGAAGACCAATATGCCGTATTCAAGCTATATGGAAATAAAATATTCTGAAAGATATCAAACGTGGTCCCTACTTCAAGAAACCCCCGATACGCCGTATCTAAGACTTTGGATACGATGTATCGACCATATTCAAGACCGTATAAATAGAAAACTAAAAAATGAGTTTTAAGTGTGCTAAATCATATTCTCGATACCTAAACCACAAAAGTTGATTTTTAGAGGATAAAAAGAGCAGAAGAGGTCGAGCAACGCAATTAATTCAATAGAAGACAACGTGTAATTTCTTATACTTTCGTAATCGTTCAGTTTTTGGTATCATTCGTTAACTCGGTTAGTTTACCTTGGCTAAATCATTACCTTTTTATTAATTATGACGTTTGAAGGCTAATACCTTTGGGTATTAGCCATTGTTATGAAGATCTTAATGTTTGGTTTGTTTATCTTGATTTCTTAATTTATCGTTGAATTGCTTGTTTATGTTTATCAATATACTTGTTTATGTGCTTTTGTATGCGACCTATCATTCAACTAGATCTAGTGATATGGATCAAGTAATCTAAATACCAGGATATCTCTCCATATAGTGATTTATACATCTAGATCAATAGGATCATAATTAATGACCTATCTTTGCCCTTAGATTGTGAGCTTAGTTGGACCATAAGGTGACCTTGGTATCAATGAGTACGTTCTAATCAATTGGTAAAGACTTGGTTAGTGGACTACTAGTGTATGAATTGCCATTAAGCAGTAAGTGGGTAAAGTCTCTATGAGCTAGGGTTTAACAAGATCACCATTGCTTTAATCCCTAAGATAGATTATAATTAACAAATAAGGATGCTTTATACGGATGCGTTTAATTGTGAAAGAATTCTACGTGTCTAGGTCTTAGGAAGAAGTACCACCTAAGTCTTAAGAATGATATGCCGCCTTGAGATAAGTAATCATTGCACTAAATAAACAAACCAACGTTCTGATTGGATTAATAATGATTAATATAGTTTTCTTATATTTGGCTGGACCGCTCTTTTATCTTTTGTTAATTTGCTTGCGTGTGTTTTAGTGTCTTGAATTGATTTTAGTCACCACTAAACCCGTACCAGTCTCTTAGGCTGAAAACCCCCCTTATCCATTAGGTTTAGGATTAACATAGGTTTAGCATACATTAGACTAACTTAGATTAGAAAAACCAATGTATTAATCAATTGAAAGTGTTTCTCGCTCTTAGTGATCGACACCCTACATACCACGAAACTCCCATCGATCGGGTACACTGCCCGTGAAAAGTATTGTTTTAGGTATAGTCGGCAAAATATACATTTAAAACTTGAAAGCATAAATTAAACCTACACAACAATACCCATCAATGTCATTTTGATAAACAAAATCCAAGATGATTGGAGGGTTGGGAAAATCTTGATTTCTAAGATTTGGTGGTGGATGGTGAATGTTTTAAGTGGAGGTGCATTGTTGTGGAGGGAAGGTGCATTGTTGTTAATGTTAACAAACAATGGTTGAGTTGATGGTAGTGGCTCAAATCCCGGTGGTGGATTTGGAAACCCGAGTGGTTTTCGTGAGACACGTGGTGGTGGAAATGGATTTGAAGGGCCTGGTGGCCAATTGTCTAAAGTTGACACATAGGGGTTATTTTTTAATGAGGTTAATGGTGGAATTTCTTAAGGTTCAAGTTTTAGTGGGATGAAAAAACAGAGTTTAGGTGGGCGTGCAACGTGAATTGGTGTCGAAGACACACTTGGAGATGATGATGAGGTGTAGTGTGTATTCTTGCTAGAGATGGATTTTGATGGAGCTTTTGGTGGTGAAAGGGATTTATTTCTAGGAGGTAGTGAAGGAGTTCTCTCATTAGGATGTTCCTAACTTGAGGATGTGAGATTGACATAGGTTGGATACTTAACACTCATTATTGCGGTTTTTCTCTTGAAATTTGGTGAACTTGTTTTGGAAGAGCTAGTCATGGTGATGAACTAGTAAGGTTTGTATGTGAGAATTATGAGAAATGTAAAGAAAATGGTGTTTGAGGGTGATGATTATAAGGTGAAAGTGGTG
This sequence comes from Tanacetum coccineum, assembly GCA_026074375.1. Taxonomy (NCBI): domain Eukaryota; kingdom Viridiplantae; phylum Streptophyta; class Magnoliopsida; order Asterales; family Asteraceae; genus Tanacetum; species Tanacetum coccineum. The sequence continues at coordinate 15,232 of BQNB010063110.1, forward strand.
AAGTGGTTTGTATAATGGTTCTTGGATTATATGGAGAACATGTTATATCCTAAGGTTTAAAATCCCATATAGTATCACATAGTATGATTATAAGATAAAGTAGAAAAAGTTAAAAATCAATAATTTTCGAATTTTGGCGCCTGACCTGGTTATCCATGATCTACCTAAAAAAGGTACGGATCTACCATATGGTGGATCCGTAGATCCATGGTACATGCAAAAACAACCAGAGCTGCATTTTGCAGCCAAAACTTTAACAAACTAGCATGCAAGCATCAAAATCTACTACCAAATAACATCCAAACCACATGGTCGTTGTCTAATAGCAAGTAGTTAAACATACATAGATCAAAGTTTAATATTACCAACATCCTAACATAGAATTCATAACAAAAGACGCAAATTACCACATAGAAAATGAACACATAGGCTTAACATAAGCATGATCATTTTTGTTTCTTCATATACTTGGTGATAGTGCCAAATTAGCGGTTCAAGCATTTAAACATTCATCTCTTCTCTCTTTAGGCATCGGCTAAATCCTCATTGTCGGGTAGTTCTTTATAGAACTCGTGAAAGGATGGTGCTTCATTGTCATCGGACGATAAAGATGAAGAGGAGGAGGCCGAGGGAGAGGCAACTCTCTTTCCCTTTTCCTTGGTAGGATTCCTTAAAATGTCTAAAGGATTCATGACATGCTTATGAAATGTGAACCTAGCAAGTGGGACAGTGGCTTGCGGGTTTGTTTGGAGGATGTGATTGTAAAGACGAGTCAAAATCATAGCAAATGGCATGGGACCATCGCATTTATGTTTGACTTCCTCCATTCGATAAAGAATCATCGAAGTGAAGTTAAACTTTATTTTGATGGTTAAGTAGTAAAGCATGTATGCTTTACATGCCTTTACATGATTTCTATTACCAAGGGTGCAAAATAAATTTTCCCTAAAGAATAGTTCCCTTCCTCTTAGCTCGGGACGAATATCATCTATGTGGAGTTTGTTGGGTTTTCTTTGAAGTTGAGTTTGAGTGGTTCTAGGAATGGTGATGTTCTTTATGATTAGGTCGCCAAAGAAACGACTATTAGGATGATCATCAAGAGAGTTTAGTGACCATTTACTTGTGTATAAGGTTTCTAGAGCGTTTGAAGTTTGAAAGATTCGAGAGAGTTAAGATGAATCTAACTCAAAAGTGAATTGACCAATATTGAACTCAATGTAAGGACGTTCCTCCTTATCTCTTTTGACTTCAAGACTATGATAGATTTCGACTATGAATCTAGGACAAATGGGTTCATCAAGAGTGAGAAAAGCCTCGAGGCTTACGACTTAAAAGGATGGAAGTATGTTGTTTACTTCAATGAAGGATGGAGTGACGAATCTTCCTTCATGGAAGAGATGACATTCTAGACGACAGTAGGATTCTCTAAGATCTTCATCCATTTCTTTTGAACGATGAATTCTAGGTAGATATGCTTTAGTTCGTTTGTAATCCATTTGGTTAAATTATGTCGTGATTTCACCTATAAATAAATGAAAATGACCCGATAAGTGAAAAGAAAAGTGATGTAGATGTTTGTAAGTATGTGTCTATATGGACGTAATGTGGATGTGCAGTTTGCTTGACTTAAATAAAGGAAAAATAACGATAATACTAGTAATAAGCAAACCTTAATGCACAACCTATGTTTGATATTGCTCTAGGTGAATGAAACGAGAAATGCTGCTATGAATTAGCAGCTCATAAAAGACATACATGAACATAAAGCATAATGAATGTTTTTTGCGTGTATTAACAATGTAGTTAAAACAACACAGTTAAACACAAAAAAAATACCTAATCGTGTGTTATTTGTTTGAAAACATAATTAGGGTTAGTTGGCAAAAATTGATTTTTTGGCGAATCACTATTCAAGTAATGCCTTCAAGTATCTAACGAGAGTCATAGAGTTTAAAGATTACAATAACTTATCCTAATTGTGCAAAATATCATGACAAATCCAAAATCCCGAGGAACCTGAGAATTGGAGTTTTTGTAATATCTAAACACGGCCGAACAACGAAATTAAAAAGAAAATAAGATGAAATCACTTACAATAGTAGTCTTAGATTGATGATTTGTTGATGGTCTTTGTGATTAATTGCTCCAATTGCCGATTATTAAGATTTAGTTTGGAGGGTTTTAGTGTTTTTGTTTGTGCGTGCGTTTGGATAGAGGTATATGTGGTCCCAATTTGTTTAAAAGTGAATTTACCCCCGATTTCTCAAGACTTACGAGTCGCCTAAATAGGGACGGATCTCCCTACTGTAGATCCGTTATGTTCAAAAAATTAGGCAGAGTTGATTTTTAGGCAGATTGAGACAAGGTGTTGTGTTTTTGGAAATTAGAGAGTGTTATATATATTATTAGGAGTATGTGATTGAATTTTCAAAGTCGATGTTCAAGTTTTGAGCGAACCGTGCAACTTGTCGTGAATTTCCTGATGGAATTTCAACGTAGTTGATCCTACTAGGAGTGTGTTAACTTTTTGCATAAATTTGACCATTTCTAATAACACAAGCATTTATGAACATTTAGACTCAACAAAACATCATCAACACAAGTATGAATTGTAATTCGATGGTTGTTCTTTTCGTCCTTTTCAATTGATTTTTCTTAATTTCATGTATTGACCCATGAACATTAGACATTGAAAATATCTATGGTCATTTTATTGATATTATCTTCTTTATCTAGTCAAAATCTAAACTGATTATAGTTCATTGATCGGAAATTATTGTAATTAGAACTTGTAAGAGAATTAATATTTTGAATTAATGATTAATTACTTCATTATATTTCTGTTTACGATTATTTTTGAGAGATGTAAGGATCAAATCCATGATGAGTTCCATCCATTTCCTAATCCAAATCTAAATGAATAAATACTTCACCGTTTTAAAAGGCTTAGTTAATATTATCGGCTATATATCTTCGTATGCAACTTTCTCGATAGAGATGTTGCCCCTTTTTGGACGATTATCACAAAAGAAAGTGTAAACGGAATTTTCTATATTATAGTTTTAGAGTGTTGTACGAGGTTTTTACTTAAGTTGATAGCCCTTTAATTGTCGCACATAATCGAAACGTCGTCGAGGCGTATGTCATAGTCGATGAGAGCTTGTTTCATCCATAGTGCTTGTTGACATGCCTTCCCGGCGAAGATGCATTCGGCTTTTGGTCGAGGAAAAAAAGAAATTAAAAAGCCCAAGGGCCGTTTATTTCTTTAGCGAACCAAGATGTCAAACAACATCCCATGAACGTACAAACGCCACTAGTGCTTTTACGATCAACGTAATCACCCGCGTGGTCGGAGTCGGAATAAACTATAGTTTCTACTCTGGTTCCTTTTGGATACCATAAACCTAAATGTATAGTTCCCCTAATATACCTAAATATACGCTTAACGGCTTCTAAGTGGGTAGTCTTAGGATTTTCTTGGAAACGAGCACAAACAGACACTAAACATAATATCGGGCCTACTTACGGTTAAATAAAGCAGACTACCAATCATACCTTGATATTTAGTGATATCCACGGAGTTGGTTTCATCATCTTTAGTGACCTTGATCTCCGTTGACATTGGCGTCTTGGTTGGTTTGGAGTCTTCCAACCCGAACTTCTTTAACATCTCCTTGATGTACTTGGATTGGTTGAAAAATATTCTGTCTTCCATTTATTTCATTTGAAGACCCAAGAAGAAGTTCAACTCCCCCATCATACTCATATCAAACTCATCGTGCATGATTTTTGCAAAATCATCACACAAGTTTTGACACATGGAACCAAATATAATGTCGTCGACATATATTTGAACAATGATAAGATGTGACTTTGATTTCTTAGTGAAAAGTATGTTATCGACCATTCCCATTGAATACTCGTGTTTTATCAAAAATGCTTTTACTCTATCAAACCAAGCCTTAGGAGCTTGCTAAAGACCATACAAACCCTTTTTAAGTTTATAAACATAGTTTGGTTTTTCAAAATCAATAAATCCCGAAGGTTGAGCAACGTAAACCTCTTCTTTTATGAAACCGTTTAGAAAAGCACTTTTTACATCCATTTTGTATAATTTAAAATCATTTGCATAAGCAATCGCAAGAAGTATTCTAAGTGACTCTATCCTAGCTACCAGAGCGTATGTTTCATCATAATCTATACCTTCTTGTTGGTTATATCCTTGTGCTACTAACCTAGCCTTATTTCTAGACACTATACCATTTTCATCAAATTTATTTCTAAAGACCCATTTTGTTGCTATGACGGATTGACTCATAGGTAGAAGGACTAAATCCCAAACATCATTAGCAACAAATTGATTTAATTCTTCTTGCGTAGCTATAACCCAACTTTCACCTTTTAGTGCCTCACTGACATCTTTGGGTTCTATAGTAGATATAAAACAAAAGAAATTACTATGATTTTGGGCTTGTGATCTTAAGGTTCTTTTATTAAGATTTCCTATGACTTCTTCTAACGGATGATTCTTGGACTCCTTAATGTTAACGACTTTTTCAACTTCTATCGACTCATCATCTTCATTATTATTATTTACTACTTTGGTATAATTTTCAATAGCTTCTTCTTCACCAACATCATCATCAACCAATGGTAATAATTTGGTAGGAGGAGGACTTTCATCGAATGTCACGTTGATTGATTCTTTGACTTTCGTTGTATTTTTATTTAAAACTACATAAGCTTTACTATTTTGAGAATATCTTAGAAAAACACCTTCGTATGACTTTGGGTCAAAATTGGTTAGATAGTCTTTAGTATTTAAAATGAAACACTTGCTTCCAAATACTTTAAAATATTCTAAAGAGGGTTTCCTACCTCTAAATATTTCATAATGGGTTTTTTCTAGTATTGGTCGAATTAATATTCTATTTAGTATATAAGTTGACGTATCAACAGCATTACACTAAAACTTTTGTGGAATGGATTGTTTGTTAAGCATAGTCCTAGACATATCTTGTAATGTTTTATTCTTTCTTTCTACTACCCCATTTGATTATGGAGTACGTGGAGCCGAGAAATTATGAGTAATGCCTTGTGCATCACAATAGCTCCGAATTGTACTTCATTATCAAGTTCTCGACCATGATCCATTCTAATAGCCTACAATAGAACTATCTAGTTGGTTTTAATTATTCCTACTTAAATTTCAAATTTCTAAAAAAGGCTTCATTTTTAGTTTTTTAGAAATCTAGTCCATGTATACCTTAGAATAATCATCTACTACAACTAAGGTTATAAATTACCACCCTAGATATTATTGCCTGAAGAACCAAATAAGCCCATATGTAATAATACTAAGCATCTTTTAGTAAAACTATATTTTTTGGCTTTATGTACTTGCATGAGCTAGCTTCCTAATTTTGCAAGCATCACAAAAATGTTTATCATATTTTAGCTTAGGTAAGTTTCTAACTAATTCTTTAGATGATAAAGATTGAATTAACCGCATGTCAGAGTGACCAAATCTTCTATGCCATACGGTAGAATTATCCACTACCGTGGCAAGACACAATTTGTCTTGAGACGTATTTCCTAATTTTATTACGTATAACCCATTTTTTCTAATTTCGTTCCCTATGATTTTACCATCTTTAATTATTTCACTACCTTCTTCCGTAAATAAAACTCTACACTTATTATCACAAATTTGACTGACACTTAGTAAATTAGACGCTAAGTTATCTACGTGTTCTACGTTGGATATGGTAAGAGAGTTATTTGAGATCGTACCTTTGCCTATGATTTTTCCTTTCAAGTTACTTCCAAAGACAACATTACCTCCATCGTATGCTTTGCAGGTAGAGAATAGACTTTTGTTACCGGTCATATGTTTGGAGCAACCACTATCTTTAATCTATTCGTCCGGTTCCAAACATGTTCTCAAGCATACCTATTTCAACAAAAACAAATTCAAGCGTTTGGTCCCCAATATCTCATGGGTCCGAAAATGTTAGTGTTGTACATCCCTTGCATTTGTTGCAATTGATTGGGATATTGAAATGGGATATAATTTCCCATATGTACAAAGCCTTGACTTTGATTGTTGTTCCAATTCATAGGATATAAGTTTTGGTGAATTGGTTCTCTAGAGTTTCTTCTAGGTTGAGGTGTGTTGTATCTTGGTTGAGAAAAGATATTTCTTCTAGGCGGAGGTGTTTTCGACCTAGATACGATTTTTACATATCCTAAACCGCTTTTAAGTGATGGTTTTAGAGACGGTTTCTTTGACTTTTCAATCCTATTATGTATTAGTTTCTTCTTAGTAATGACAAAATCCGATCTCAAAGACATAGGTGGACTAAAAACGTGTTTTGTCACTTTTTCAGCACCTGACGGATTCACGGATCCAGGTATGGTGGATCCGTGCACCTTTATGGTGGATCCGTCAGTTGCATTTTTAGCGGACGACCCAACAAAACTCATGGGTTTGGTTCCGCTTGTTGACGCTTTACTACTATCAAATCCTAGACCTATTTTACAACTAGATGACTTTTGATTATTTAACATTTCTTTTAGTGAATTAGCACTTTTATCAAATTTGACGAACTTAATTTGAGTTTCTTTAAGTTTAGCGTTTTCTAACTTAAGTTCTTGACACGATTCACATATAACATCGATTCCCTTATTTCTTTCAAGTTTCTTAATTTTCTCGTTTAATTCTAAAATTTCTTTTTCTAAAAGGTCTCTTTTAGTTTTCAAAATTTTATTCTTGTTAATGATTTTTAAGCTAATTTCACATAAGTTATCGTATTCTATTTGCATACTATCATTATCAAGAGAAGACGCGTTATCACTATAATAAGAAGAGTTAAGAGTTACCTCATTTGACGATTGAGCGATGAGACAAGTTTCATCGTTAGTTTTGTCCTCGGCGTCATTTTTGCTATCGCTCGGCCTTTTGATCTTTGTTACGAGGTGGTTTTAGAAAATCGCCAATGAGATAATTTGAATCACCGCATCTAAATCATTTCCGGTCACTCTTTCCATTCTTCTCATCCCATTGTCGGAATGACTTCTTTTCTTTTCTTGGTTGCCTAACAAAATTTTCCTTTCTTCTAAAGAACTTTTTAAAGTTCCTTACGACCATAGCATATTCTTCGTCATGACTTCCGGATGTCGAAGTTTCATCATCACTAGACTCTTTCTTAGCTTTCAAGGCAATGGACTTAACTCTTTCCTTTTTGCCTCTATAGATTTTGGAATCTTTTTCCATGACAACTTCATGTACTTATAGATTGCTGATAAGATCATCTAGGGCTAGTGATGACAAATCTTTCGACTCTTCAATCACTGTAACTTTTGCTCTTCATTTAGGGTGTAGAGCCCTAAGAAACTTCCTAACATAGTTCTTGCTAGAGAAACCTTCATCAAGAGCTTTAAGACTAGTAATAATAGTGTTAAATCTAGCAAAACCGCTATCAATATATTTCTTCGATCAAGGATAGTAAAATTGTTTCATATTGATAGAACAAGGAAGATAAATTATATATTAATCCCTCTACTTGGCTATTACCTTGATGTGTGATTAACAATGATTGCCAAATATCATTAGCCGTTTTACACATAAAAATTCTTTCGTATTCCTTTTTAGGTTAAGCATTATAAAGAACCATTTTAGCTTTATTATTTTTAGCAAATTCTTTTTAAGATCGTCGGATTGTTCTTCAAAGGGAACAACCTCAAAAACTTCGGTAACTTCATTTTTGGAACCGATGGAAAATCACCATTTAAGATAATATGCTAAAGATCTAAATCGTTTTCTTTCACATAAGTTTCAAATCTATTTTCTAATATATAAAATGATCACTTTCAAAAAGTGGTGGTATTTGCATAGATTGCCCTTCTAGATATTTATCTGAATCTATAGATCGATTCAAGCTTTAATGTACAATATACGTTAAAGATCTTGGGTGACCTTGACTTTTGATACCAATTGTGGAAACTAGAAGGGGGTTGAATAGTTTTTACTGTTTTATAAAATAAAACTTAGATTGTCAACTTATGTGAATTTAAGAGATATACACAAGTGTATTTGATAGCGATGCAATAGTAAATAATTAATCTACGAAATAAACAAGTAAGGATAGGAAAGATAAAACCAATGACACAATGATTTATAGTGGTTCGGTTACGAAGCTCATCATCGCCCTACTCCACTCCCCAAGTACCCAACTTTAGAGCTTTCTTCACTATGTCAACAAGCTTCCTTTACGCGGAGAAAACCGTACACGTCGCTTACACTTTTTTGGTACTAAGCTAAATACCGAGTTCTACTTCGAGATAGAACCAATCTAACACACTATGTATTTTATGGCCTAAATACTAACCTATCATACACATATGATACACACAACACACAACACAAGATATACAAGATGAATGATTATCACAATCGTGATGACACAACTAAACTATTAACACTTGAAGCTTGACATCTTCGTTAGTTTTCTTCACTAGAGAGTGGAAAGAGTTGATCACTTGTAATGGATTATGAAACAAGTATAATGATCAAAGAATACGAAAAAGATAAAAGATATGTGTAAAAATATTTGTCAAGAGTTGTCTAAAATGAAGACTTAAGGTTGCTATTTATAGGCAACACTTTGAAGTTCAAATGTTGTCCCAGCCAGCTGGTCGACGGGATCCACGGATCCACCATCAGCTGGATCCGTCCTTCGGTTTTGGTGGATCCGTAGGAGGAGCTGGGACAACCTTTGTTATTTTGTGATTAACCCTAAATCTTTACAAAATATTGTTTTGTACTTAATAAAACTTGTTTATTAGATTCTTCTAGAAGCAAAATATTTCTTATCACTAATAAGGAAAGATCTTCTAGATTTGGGAAGATTTGGAAAGATTTGGAAAGATTGTTTCCACTTATGGTTAATCTTATTTTGTCTTACATGATTAATATAACTAGCTTATAATTAATCATGTGTTAACTTAAATCATTTGATTAGAAAATGTTTATGCAAATGATAATATTTTTCTTTGATCATTAACTATGTTTAATAATGCCATATTCATACCTTAAGTGATTTGTCGTCGTCAAGTAAACTTTCGCCTGAATAACTTGTTTACGTAAATTTTTACGTAGTATGACATTATATTTGTTATTATCAAAACATGAAGATCATTAAATATAAATATCGTTTTTGCGCGAATATTTGTATTAACACAAGCCTCTCAAAATTTTTCTCTCTTCTTTCTTTCTTCCCTTGGGTCTCGGCTCAAACACACACATCACTCAATCTATGTATTCCAAGTCAGTTCCCATTCATATCTAAGGTGTTTCCAAGGGTGAGTTTGAAGATTTACAAGGTTTTGCAAGGTTTCAAGAATTAGGGTTTTGATTTATATTTGGGGTTTCGCAAGATTTGTTATTGGGTTTTAAGATCTAAGGTTTTATAGTTAGATCTTGTGTCTCTTTCTTGATTCTTCTCATCTTGTAAGTATGATCTTGATCTTCCTTTTATTTCTCTCGTGTTCTTATATATATCCATGTATTTATGAAACTTTTATAAAAGAAAATGAAATTGTTTATGATTTCTTGTAAAAATGGAAGTATCTTGATACAAGTTTTGTTATTTGGAAAGGTTGAGTGGACTTGTGTGTTACAACAAAGATGATGATGGGATTAGGATAGATTAAGAGTGGATTTTGTTGGTTGTATTAGTAGTGAACGGGATTAGGTTAGAATAAGCACTATTGTGAAGTTTGGATGGATTTTTGGAAGCGTTTACAAAAAATAAGGTTGTTGTCCCGAATTAGTTTTTGAGCTTTTAGACAATTAAAAAGGTTTTCATTAGTCAAGAAGGTAGTTTTCGAATAGATCATTTTGAATAGATAGATTTTCATATAACGAACACTAAAATTAGACTTAAAACGACTAAGATATGCTAAAATGAAACTTGAAACATTTTTTGGCAAAATTGTTAAAAACGGGTGCTGATTGGAATTGGAAAATGGATTTTCGGACACTTTCGGGATGGTTTGAGCTTTTAAAACATTGGCGAAACATATATAGACACTAGTATACTAAGTAGAGACTTTAGAAACGTCACAAATATATTATCGGGATTTTTAACACGGAAAACTTTTAAAGATAGTAACTTTTGTTATAATAGCAAGGCAAACTTAGAAAGTAGGCGTTTAGGTTTCACTAGTGCGTTTAGGGTATATGGAATCATTGAATATTAGGGGACGGTATTAACGTCCCGAAACTTAGAACTTTCCTAAATTAGAAACTTTCTAAAAATAGCAACTTTTTGAAGATGGAAACTTTTCGTAAAACATGACGTAACGTAACTATAAACCTTATACTTTCATAATGACATGTTTTTACAATATAAACTAAAGCACAAAAACTTATGGAGGTCTATTTCTCTTATAAGCGTCTTATCTGACGTTTCGTATTTATTTCTCGTTTCTGAAGCGCGTCTTTTAATTAGGTCGCGGTTAGAGTTGTTCGATTTTGTTAAACTCTTCGTTGAACTACTTTCTCACCATTTGCTTAAGGTAAGCTCATAGCCCCACCTTTCTACTGATTTTACTTGCGTTTTATAACGTTGGGGGTGAGAACATTGTTTGCTTTTAAAACTAGACACAAGAACTTTACGTGACATTTTCCCGGTTTATGTGTTGCCTAAGTTTTGCGTTTAGACCACTACTATTGCCTAAATTATCATGAACCATTAGTTTCTTGACCGACCAAATTGGTTAAGTAAGCGTGAGTGTTATAAATAGATCTATGAGGACAGATTATCCCCTTCTAGGTAAGTAGCACTTACTAGTTGCGGTGATGCCGAACTAACGGACGTATAACATGTCGGATTTCGTTTAGGGGATCTTGGTCAGATACCTGTAGGGCAAGCCTTTCTTAGCATAATTAAATGCTTCATGCCTATTGAGCCTCGGTGTCATGAGCTTAGTGTAACATAAATGCTTTTGTTTTTGTGAAATTGTATCTGTTATAATTGTCACACGCGTTTTGGAAATCTTTTGGTCAACCTTACAATCATTTAAACTAAACCCCTATGAATTCACCAACTTTATGGTTTTAATTATGACATTTAAGCAATTTTTTTAGGTTCTTAGCTTGGATTATTCGCGGGGGGGGAAGGGGGGGGGGGGGGGGGGGGAGGTTTATGGGTCATTTAGAATTATATTTATTGGAGTCAATGTGCAGGGTGTGACGGTGTCACTGTTTTCGAAGGCTTTGGGTTTATATTCATGCTCGTTGTCGTTTGTCAAAACTAATTTTTCTTCCGCTACAATTTACTTATGCTTCTGCAACTCTTTTAAATATATTTGAATGGTTTATAAGACTGTTTAATTTAAATCAATTTAACGAGTATGATTGTTTTCAAAACGTCCAATTAGTGGTCGTTCCCTTGATCTTGTGTGATGAATATTTTGACGTCATGCCCTTGGACACGTATTCCGTCCAGGCCCCGTTTGGAGGTGTGACATATTGGTATCCAAAGCCAAGGTTATAGAGAACGACGTAGTATATTAGGTCTGGTCTATAACTAGTATGTGATCCTACGTGTTTCTACTTGCTTACGTATATAATTACTATCGATAAGTATATGAGTATTAAGTATAATACATTTGAAAATTATATTATGTTTAAATTTCCCATGATTATATTTATGATGTGTCGTTGTGTAGGTGTTATTTATGTATCAAGTTTTACTATTTATTCTATGCCGACTATACCTAAAAACAACACTTTAATGGGCAGTGTACCCGGTCAGATGGAGTTTCATGGTAATAGGGTGTCGATCACTAAGAGCGAGAGTGTTAATTCCTAATTCTATCCGTATTTTAGTTATCTAAGTTAAACCTAAAACTAATGCAAAAAGGGAGGTTTTAGCCTAAGAGATTGGCACGAGGTTAGTTATCTAACCCAGGGTTTTGATGACAAGTAAAGCAATAAACACACATAAGAAGACAAAACGATAGAGAAACGGTCAAGAACTAATGTAAGGAAAATGTATCAACCATGAATAATCCGATAAAACATAAATTTGTTTATTAGTACAATGATTGTATTATCTCGAAAGGGCATATCATTCCTAGATCTAGGCGGTACTTCTTCCTAAGACCTAGACACGCTAATTCTATCACAATTAGGCGCATCCGCATAAAGCATCCTTATGTTCATTATAATCTATCTTAGGATCTAAGTAATGGTGCTCTTACTAGACCCTAGCTCATCGAGACTTTACCCACTTATTGCTTAACGACTCTTTATATACTAGTAGTCCACTATCCGAGTCCTTACCAATTGAATAAGAAAGAACCGTTATGACCAAGGGTCACCTTATGGCTCAACTAAGCTCACAAATCTAAAGTCAAAGATATGTCAACAATTAGATCCAAATATCAAGATATATAAATTGCAATATGGAGAGCTATCCCTGACTCTTAGCCTACGCCCAAACAACACCGAAGTTTGTGGAGATTTTTATGACCCCTTAGATCGTTATTAAGACTCATCTAGGATATAGTAACAATGATTAATAAACTTGCACAGCGGAATAATAAATATAGAAATCAGAGTTACTTCAAGGTTTTCTTTATTCATTATATCCACAAGATCAAATGAACCTTGATGCTAAACTAACTAGACATAATGTTTATAACACATCTACTAAACAAACTAACTATTGCACACAAACTAAATGTGGACCCACACTTTTGTTTTATTCGACACTCCTTGAGAAACACATCTTTTCTGGATACTAAACAATAAGCCAAGACCTCCTTTTATAGCAAAAGGAGTCCAGGCTTTACATGGAACTTATTTAAAAGATATTAATGAGTTTTGACCCAATCTTTATCTCTCATCTTTATCTCCATTATTAGACCAAATCTTGGTCAAGGCTTTACATGGAAACTATTTAAAAGATACTAATGAGTTTGACTAAATCTTTATCTCTTCATCTTTATCTCTTTTTGACTAAATCTTTATTTTCTTCTACATCTTGTAGAATCCCACAATGATGACTTTGGTCCTTTTGTTTCCATCTTGTTTCATTCGTGTTTTGTCTTATCAACTCAAATATAATTCCCAACAATCTTCCCCTAGTTAATAATGACAAAACCAAATAAGCACGAACTTCCCCTGAAGTTAATATACGAATGAAAACTTCCCCTTAAGCTACCAAGGATCTACAAGTTACAAATCATCAAATCTTCTTCCCCTTTTTGTCATCATCAAATCGGGGACTAAAGTATGCAACTTCGATCTTCACAACCACGAACCAATATTACAATTCTAATCCAAGCCTTCTATCTCCTCAAATTACCCACCATTAAGCACAATAAGAAAAATGAACTTGAGTAGTAGACACTCACACTAGCAGTAGTAATAATGACTAGTAGTAGCAAAAACCTTCACCTCGATGTAGCATGTGAATTAAACATTTACATGCTAATAAGCTAACTATTAGCATAAACTAATAAGCTAACTATTAGACTTGTACGTAAGGACATCAATTATATCCAAGCAGTTCTTACATACAACTTGTATAACTGATGTCCTTACATACAAGTTAGCTAATATAACTGATGTCCTTATATACAAGTTGGCTAAGGGTGATAGCCAACTTATATAAATACAGATTGACTATAGAGAAACACTGACTATAAATACTTATTGTATATGCAGAATCTACACAATAGTATTAAGAAGAATAATGAATACTAAACTTTGATTTCTATTAATCTGCTTTAAGGGTTACAGATTACTAACTATGAGATATGATTGTATGAGATGAGATCTGTGTGTTTTCTCTGTGTATCTTATCTCTAATGTCGTAGGGTTCCTTTTATAGACCAAGGATAAACCCTAACATGCTTACAAAACGCGTAAAAGATAATACATATCTTTTCCAACAATATCTCATACATATCTCAATAAACCGGAACTAACTATTTTTGTACTAACGATACAACTATCTGAGGCAGTACCTTAAACACTTTGTACTGCAAAATACTAACTATAACTACGTACTAAGTATATAACTAACGGTACTAAGTCAGGAATGTATAATTCCTACAACCTCCCCTAAACATGATTGTTGAACTTGTTTAACTTCATGTTTCTTCAGTTTATTCTTCTTAAGTTCTTGGAGGATGTATCCAAACACTTTATCAAATCTTGATCTTGATCTTTAATAGTCTTTGACATCTTTTGTTATCCTTCAGCAACCACGACTTCACAGCAACATCTTTTCACAACAAGTCCAACTAAGTTGGTCTATTGTAGTTTTGCAAACTACCAGCCAATACGGATTTGAATTTTCCTTTTCAGTAGCCGTTTGCTCTGGGATAGCCAATTCTTTATTGTTAACAACAAGGTGAATTGATTGCCTTGTAGTTTTGAGTAAAATACCAACTATCAACGGATTTGACTTATCTTAACCAAAGCCGTTTGCTTTTGGACTAGTCAATGCTTCATTGCCATAACATGGTGCATTGATAAACCATATAGTTTTTAGCAAACTATCAGCTATCAACAGATTTGAGTAGTCTTTACCAAGAACTGTTTGATCTTGGACTAGCCAACTCTTCACCATGAAGCAAGGTGAGTTGAGAACCCTACAATTTTTGGTAAATTATCAACCAAAAACGGATTTGATAAGTCTTTACCACAAGCCGTTTGCTTATGGACTAGCCAGTTCTTATGCCTATTAAGCATGGTGAACTGATGACCATTTATTGTGTGGTGGTTAGCCAACACTCAAACCCTTCTCAATTCCATTCCTTCTTTACTCTTCATTCAGCTATTGTTTAATGAATCTTATTAAATCTAATGCAACTGTACTTTCTATCTCAACTTCTAATCTAAAATCGAGCATCCTTTGCATCAAATCCTTTGAGAGAGGATACCTTCTTTCAACCAACATATGAATGACTGTCCCATCTTCAAGCTCTAATATGTAAACTCCACAAGCTTCATATAATCTCCATGTGACAATCTCCCAATTTTGTTGATTATTCCAGAAGTCACTTTGATCATTTTCTTCTTTTGAGGATTCCATCATTATCTTCAAATCTCCCCAAAGAATCAACTCAATTCCTTCCATTGTGACTTCTAAGTACTGCTTCATCACTAATTCATACAAAGTGAAAAACTTTTTTGTTTATCTTGTCTTTCAAAGATATGAAGTACCTCCAAAAGATATTTGAATGCCCAGTATGTTCCCATTTGCTCTGTAGATAACAAGATAGTCCCCATCTGGTGATGATACCTTGTTCATCCTAGCAATAAACGATTTCTTCTCCATTATATCACTATCTATGGTACCTTCAAATGTAACAATCTTTAGGCATTCCCTATGCTCATCATTACTATCAACATCTGGTTGTGGTCTTTTCCTTTTCCTTGCAATCATCTTCATATGACCACCCTTCCTTTTCTTTGTACCCTGCTCTGTCACATCTACCTTAGCAGGTACCTTTGCTGTGTCTTCTTTCTTTGGAGTTTCTTTAGCAACCTTCTTCTTTAATCTCTTCTGTTCAAGATCTTTTGCTCCTTCATTCATCTCCTTAATCTTTCTTTCATCCTCAGTGGAACCAACAGCAGTGAAACTTTCATCAAACCTTTTCACTTTCTCATATAAAGCTTGTATTTCTTCAAAAGTTTTGTTCTTCAGGTCTGAGTGTTTCTTGTTTCCAACATGTTTCAAATAAGTCATCATCTGATTCCTAAGCTGAGTTCTTGTAGGAGGTCATCTTCCTTTTTTTATTTGCAATAGCTCTTTGTTCTGCAAGAAACCTTCTTTGAGCTGCAATTGTATCATGAAGGAATTTTGCTCTCTCTTCCACAGTGAACTGCTCTCTCTCTCTTCTTCTTGAAGCCTTAATGCTAGAAGTCTATCAGCTTCCATTCTTGCTTTGATGTCATCAAAGTCTTTAAATCAGAACAGTCAAATTATGCTTCTTCTTCCAGCTAATCTTTTCCTTTCTCTCTATTTCCTAATCCCTTCATTTTCTTGCAATCTCCTCATCATGAGCAAGCATCTTAAACTTCTTTTCAGTTTCTTTGATGTCTTCTGATTCAGTGTCAGATTCATCCTCTTCAATCTTTTTCTTGCACTTGTCTTTGGGATCAATCTTTTTTTATTGGAAGAGGCTTTTAAATTTAAAGAGAATCTTTGTTGAAGTAGGCCTTGGGTCGTTTCAAATATTACTCTTATCCTTCATTTCATCCTTCCTTACTCTTTTCTCTTGAAACAGCTTTGGCTTGGCTCATGTTGATAAGAACTTGAGTAATAGTTTCATCATCTCCAAATATTGTAGGAGTAGGTGTTGGAGTTGTTGGAGTAGCACTTCTTCCTTTAGTACGTTCATATGTCATCGGTACTACTCTTTTATCCCTTTGTCGTACTAACTCTTTATCCTGTCAGAACTAACTTTTTGTCTGTCAGTACTAACTTTTTCCTTGTTACAGTACTACTACATCTTCATTACTAATGCATTTTTCAGCACTTCTTCCTCTTCTACTACACTACCTTTCTGTCCTCCCACATCTTTGAGCATTCTAGTAATCCATATAATCCAGCGTATCATCAGTAACTCATCAATTAATGATCTTTTTATGGGACTGAAGTTCAGCTTTGGCAGGTTTCCTGCTCCTGTTTGGATACCGACCTCCTTTTGCATCCCACTTTTCCTTTAAGGACTTCTTCCCGCATGCAACATATCAAATTGTAGCTATCATGGAGACACTCTTCATCCAAGCTCAGTGGTGGTGCAATAACAAGGTTTTGGCTTTCTTTCTTTAAGCTTCTGCTCTGTGCCTTCAAGTGTTTTAATTTCCTAGCTTGATCTGTAACCTGTGTACACAAGTGGAGATACAAAAGGATCATACCCACTTGAACTAAGAGTCTGTCATTCACCGCGCATTTCCTTTCGAAAGGTGATTTTATCACTGGATAGACTTTTGACCTCTCATAGACTTATCCCACCAGAACTCCACTGGAAATGGAATATCAGAGAATACGTATAGGTAGGTAACGTTGATCTAAGGTGATGGGTCATACTGAGGCTCAACATGAACTTCACATGGGAAGAGGAAGAAAGTGAGTGGCGTAAGGTGCGTTTCAGATGGTCTTATCACTGTGAACATTTCACCTCAGTACCTCCTGTTGGTTGAACCAACCATGATAAGAAAATAAGGTGTGAGCTTTCCCATGAAAAAATATGTTTACCCATTTTAACCAAAAAGGAAGCAAACTTAACTTGTATCGTAGGTCAAGCATTAACAGGAAAACTGAGTCTAAGGCAGGGCACACACTTTAGCTGTCTGTATCCACAAAGACTTGAAAATAAAAACGTAGATACATAAACAAAAAAAATTTTCTTTGCCATCTAAGTGTCTAAGACATACCATCAAAAATTACTACTTCAGTAAAAATTAAATTTTCTGATTAGAGGTTAAGCAAAGTACCTACAGTGGCATAATAGTGTGGAATTTGATCCTAAGATGTGCCTTATGTTGAACTATATACAATGATTCATTGCATGAAAAAGAAATCTCCATCAAGGTTAGGAACACAAAGCTTGTTAATGTTAAAACATGTTAAATCCCCCTCATAACCATGAGCTGTATAGCATCAAATAAGCCTGCAATTCGGTAAGAAACTATCCCATCAGCATTATCAAAAAAATCAATTCTTATTGATAGCCCTCTGAGGATAGACAACTGACTGCCCCAGCTACTGCTGGATAGTAATATACCTACCATTGTTGATTATTTTGGAATTAGGCAGACATCCAAAACTGTCACAAATGTAGTAGACGACACAGGACTTACAGTTGAGAGCAATTATTAATGGAGCTTCGAGCAAGAAAAGTCACTAATCTTATGAAGACCTCTACATTTCCCCACAATCTTACCCAAATAAGCGACCATGTTGTGTTTAGGGCACGATTCAAGAACAGCCATGATTTTTGAATTGGTAATCGTCGGTGAGTAAGAGATTAGGGTTTGAATGAAGGAAAGTATTTGAAAGAGATTACGTGAGTGGACTGTGCAATTGAGATGGGTTTATATAGGTTAAACAAACCTAAGATCAAAGAAACCGTTTCAATTTACACTTAAGACCCTTGCGCGAGTATTTTTCTTCACCGTCTCTATACCGGTACTATCTTTGCCCAACGGTATTAACTTTGCACTGTCGGTACTAACTTTTGGCAACCAAAGAATGAACATTTTTGGCAACAGCAGTGCTTCAGTACCATCAAAGGCTCTTCCCAATGACTCTTTAAAACCCAAATAACTCCATGAAAATCATCACTATGGTTAAGATTCTTCTACACACAGAACACTTCATACAAACTATACAATAAATCATATTGCCCCCCCTTAACTAATGCAGCTTATGGATTGATCATCTTAATTGTAACAACCAAGAACTGAAACCTGCTAACATCAAATGCCTTGGTTAGAAGATCAGCTACATTGTCATCAGTGTGTATTTTCAGCACCTATGTACTAAGTTTCCCCCCTTCTCATATGCATCCCTTATGAAGTGGTGCCTAATTGCAATATGCTTTGTTTTGGAGTGAAATACTGGATTCTTTACAATGCAAATAGTACTTTCATTATCAATGTAGATTTTTGTGTTAATGAAATTGAACCCATAGTCTAGCATTTGATTTTGAATCCACAAAACTTGCTACGCAATTTTGCAGCAACAACATAATTCCATGCCTCTGTATAGAAAGTAGCCACAAATTGTCTGCTTTTGCGGCCTTGCACAGAAATAAGTCTACATAGCCAAAAAATAGACAACTCTCACTTTTGTGACTATACTGTCAATGCAACATTTGAGCTCTAGCATAGTCACTAGTTTGAGTAGGCTACCAAGTCAAATGAGGCCCCACACTAGGATACCAAATAGACCCTAGTTTGGGTTTGCCCTTTAGATACCATAAAGATTCATATTAACAGACTTTAGAAGGGAGGTCTTTGGAGTGCACCTGAAAACAGATCAAGACACAGCACTAGGCAAACATAATATCAGTGCCTCGAACATCAAGTACATCTTAAAGAACAATCATGGATCTATAAAGAATGTCTACATAATTCGATCTATAGTTATTTTATACACGTATAATTCATATAATACAAAAAAAAGATAAGAGAATAATTCCCAAGTCGCCTCTAGAAATATCTTATACAAATATATAATAATTAATAATATAGCTTAAGTTTACCGGGAAGTATGCTTTCCCCACGGTCCGTTTCACCCTGAATGCAGTCCAAACAAAATCCCTAAGTCAACCGACCCCCCAACGACATGTGAAAAAGAAACCACGCTTTATACAGTGGATTATATTCGTGAATGAGAGAAAATATATTTTTGTTTATCTATAGCTACTAAATTAAAGTAACAAGTAAAATAAGCACACAAAAACAGTTAAGCACTTAAACAATTAACCGGAACGAATAAAACGCGACAAATAAGCAAATAAGACGAAATTAAACCCTAAAAATGCAAACTAAATTTCTAAACCTAAAATAAGACAAAAGAAAATTTTAGGAAAAAGAAAAATATTTTTTTGATTATTTTTGAATTTATTATGAATTAAAAACTATTTTAATCTAATTAAATCCTAAAAAATAGCAAATTAAGTCCTAAAAATTAAGAAAAATGATTTTTAAACTTAGAAAAGTCTAAAATAACATAAAAACTCAGAAAACTATTTTTAACTATTTTTAAAATTAAAATTCTATTTTTAAAATTAAAATTAAAGGCTTAAAAATGAAAATAAAAATCTAAAAGTGATGAAAATGATTTTAATGAATGTAAACCTAGAAATATTTATTTTAATACTAAAAACTATTTTTTTGTATTTTTAAAAGTTATTTTTGTATTTTTTATGATTTTTCGAAAATTAAAACCTAAGAAAAATGATTAAAAATAATCTACTAGAAGGAAAAATGTGAAAAATTCAGGAAAAGTCTAAAATGAAACAAGGTTTACTAGAAAATTAAAAGAAGCAGCTCAGCTTATCGAATAAGCTGTGAAAGTAGCTTATTAGGCTACGGCTTATAATTGAAAAAGGAAAATTAAAATGTGTACTAGTATTAAATGTTAAGAGAAGTGGATGGATGAGCTATTGTAGCATATTGGTAAGACGTGTGTATTGTGTCGGAGAGGTCGTGGGTTCGAGACTGGCAACACCCTTTTTGCACTTTTTTTTTATTTTTATTATTTTTGAAAACCAAAAGCTGGAACTTATAAAACTCACTTTTTTGAACAACTTTAATGAAAGGAGTATAAGCTGAAAACAAATATTAAGCTCTAAAAGAGCTTGTTAAATAAGCTGATGCAGTAAGTGAGCTTTTAAGCTCAAAATTTCTTGTTTCCAATTTGCACAAAGCTCAAACTAAGCTCAAATTACAAACCACATGTTGTTCTAGGTAGCTTAAGATGTCTACAAGCTAATTCTAATCAGCTTATTTGGCCACTAACACTCTACACTATCTGAATTTGA
>BQNB010063111.1:0-35813 GCA_026074375.1 Tanacetum coccineum
ATGACAAAGCCATATTCGTCCCCCTGCTTTATTGCTAACTATTTTATGCAGGCTATGTAAAATGGTGGTGGAGGTTCCTAATTCCAGCTGGCTCACAAGATCCATAACCACATGCTCATACCCGACCGACAAACATAAAGACATCATGAAAGCTCAAGTACATGTTTCAAGACTTCCGCTACTCTGATACCACACATCTTTCTCGAAGTGTCGAAGTGTTAAAGTTAAAGAATTTCAAGAAAGATGCAACAGTAAAGCTTTCCAAGAACGGTATGAGCATGTCGGTCCAGAAGTCGCAAGTCCACAAGATGGCAAAGTTACAAGATGGCGTAGAGATTGTGCTTGGTTGATGATCTCAAGATGCTCAAAGATCACTATGTCAAATACAAGTTCAAGGAACAAGCTCAATCCAAGAAGTCAATGATCACTACAACATATTCACAAGAGAAAGTCAAGAGTACGAGCTAAAGACTAGGGATAAAGCATAGTATGCTAGGTTTAAAGTTTGTAAATTGGAGTGACCTCCCTTAGGGGGAGATTGTTGGAAACACGAAAAGTGTCGGTCACTTCCAAAGTTGTAACAAGTCTTAGCTCGTAGTTAGTATAAGGATTAGATTAGTAATCTAGTCCGGCCCAAGGCCCATGGGTGGCCCAACTCCAGCCCATGGCCGGCCAATGTAGTATAAATACACCCTCTCCTAGTCTTGGAGAGGGTTGGTTGTTCCATTTGTTTTCATACATTCATAATACATTCCTCCATTCCATCCAAGTTTCTCTAACAATCCAACCCATATCTCACTTATTGTTCTTGGTTGATCTTAAGATTACTGGTATTCTACATGAGTTTCATAGCCCCTTTTTCTTGTGTTTTATTGGGGTGAAAATGATGCTATGTGTTAAACTGTTTTAGTTGTTATGATTATTTGCTACGTGTTATTGCTTCGTGAATAGTTCGGTTGGGAGTGGTCTTTACTACTCAACTCAAACCAACTGAATGGTTGAAATAAGGATGACCAATATAAGAAGCCCGAAAAAATTTAAATGCAAGTAATGTTCGGCCCAAGACAAAAATGAACTCGGGCACACTAAGGCAAACTTGGCCCAAGTGAAATGTGATATCACATTTGTAAAATGATTGTGTTGACTTTTTAGCATGTTTATCTCAGGTAATTGAGCAAGTTGCGGTACGGAGTGGCATGGACTCGAAGATGGCTGAACTGTTATCATTCAAACATAATGTTTTAGATTTTGGAACCTGCATTTTGTAAAAACTCTGATTATAATGAATGATAACGAAAATTTTCCAACAACTTTTCTTTTAAAGTTGTTTTCTATGATTATGATTGTTGTATCCATGAAGTAATACCCAAATTAGCTTCCGCTGCTATATTGTAAAAAATGGGGGTGTTACATTATAAAAGGAAGCATGCATCAGACGTGGGAGATAATTAGTTTTTAGATAGAAAAAAGAGTAGTGTAGCTTTATTTTCTTAGTGTAGCTTATTTTAAATCTCTTTTAGCTTATTTCAAGTTTTGTAAAAGCTGGTCTAGCTTATTTTGAGCTTATTGTAAACTGCTTATTTTAAAGATAATGAAGATGGTTAGTGATGTTACTTGAGCTTATTCCTAGTGCTTATCTCTTCTTTTTCTTTTTCTTTTCTTTAGCTTATTTTAACAATAAGCCTTTTTCTTCTAGCTTATTTTCGAAACTGATTAAGCTCTCTATAGCTTACTTGTTTGGATTTAAGCTTATATTCCCAAATAAGCTTTTGCTTATTTCATTTCTTCTCTATTTACTTTTCTTTTCTCTTATTTCGAGTGCTTATTTGCTCATCTTAAGCTTATTTCGAAATCTAAAAGGGATCTATGAGTGCTTATCCTCAGCTTAGTTATTAAGCTTGTGTCTCCTTGATTTTCGATAGCTTATTTGAGCTTTTTGTCTTTTTAAAAGCTTATTTCTTAATCCTTTTTGCTTAGAAACATTTCTAATAGCTTAATTAGTCATATAGTTCTTATCTTTTCTTGTTTTTCTTGTAGCTTATTGAGCTAGGGCTTATTTCGAAGATTACTTGTAGCTTATTTGAGGATTCGGCTTATTTATAAGTCCTTATTCTTCATCCTACCTTCGAATAAGCCTTGATAGCTTATTAGCTTATTAGATTTAGATTTTTTATAAGGTAGATCTAGTGTTTTCAAAATAGCTTATTTTTCTAAAAAGGTTTTTCATCTTATTAGCTTATTTTATCCTAACTTTTCATGTCTTATTTCTTATTCTATTCTTCTACATCTAAGGCCGAAGCTTAAGGGTTTAATAAGCTAGATCGAATTTGATTATTTGCTTTAGCTTATTAAATCGGGTGGTTTTATTCGTATCGGTTTCATCATTCGGGTTTTAATCTTCTTCCTTTTTCAATCCGTAGTAAAAAGCAACTTAATTTGTAGTTTTAGAATATTTTTATGCTTTTTAGGATGATTGTTGCTGGCTTAATTGTTATGATTAGTGACTAGTTTATTTGTGCTTGCTAAGTGATTAGTGGATTGGAAATTAAGTATGGATTGTAAAAAGGTTTGTTAATTAATAATTCTCGATTATTTAGATTTGTAGTTTGAATGTTTTGAAGGGCAAAATCCGGAAAAATAGTCAAACGACACATCTAGTAATTAATATCTTTTTAAGAGATTTTTGTCAAAATAAACCAACGTTGTGAGATAATTATCTTTTTTAAGGAAGTTAATTCGTTAAGTAAAACCTTAATTCACACTTGAAGAACTTTCCACGTCACTTAGCAAGCATATCTTTTTATATAGTTCTCTTCATTAAATTGTTTAGCTTATTTGTTATTTAGAATAATCTAGTTTAGTATTATTTTATATTTAGTTTAAAATCAAAAACCAAAACAAAAATATAATCAAGCATTTAAAATTTGAGACATAAATGTGATTTTCATTCAATTCTCGTTGGGATACGACTTCGGAAGATTGATCATTGTTTGTCCTCAAGCAATTTTCACATCTAACGGGAATATTATTACCGATAAGTTTATGACGAATCAGTTTTTGGCGCCGCTGCCGGGGAGGATTGTCCGATTTCTATGTTGTGTTTCGAAGTGAATGCCTTGAAGATCCTTTCTCTTGAGAAAGTTTATTTTCGTATTTAAAAAATAATATATATAATAAAAAATAATAAAATCCAAAATATATTTTATTTAATTTTATTTTCTTTTATATAAATATTTTCAAAAAAATACCAAAAATATTTTCATTTTATTTTCTTTTAATATCAAAAATCCAAAACAATATTTTCCAATTCTATTTTATTTTCTCTTATTTATATATATTAAATAATTTTATTTTTATTATCTTTATAAAAAAAATCCAAAAATATTTTTCATTTCTATTTTATTTTTCCTTTTCTTTTATTTATATAAAAAATGATGATAATAAAGATTTACAAAGAAATTCTAAAACTTATGAAAAACCAAATTCCTCCGTTTTACTATTGGTGCATGAGCACACAATTTTATTCGAGCCAAATCAAGTTACATTTTCCCAATCCCGAGAAAAGTTTACAATTTTGTCTAGTAGATGAATCTGAGTCATATAATCTTTTTCATTATCATATACAAGGAGAGCACGAGAACGCTGAAGACTTCCAAATGGCCGATCATTTGAGACCGATGGAAGAGCTATATCCCAAATACCTATCGTAGGTATTGAAGATGCTATTGCTGTTTCAGCCGTTCTAGCAAATGAATTTGAATTAAAAACCGAGTTACTTGATTTCATAAGTAACAATCCTTTCTATGATCTTGAAAATGATGATCCTCATTCACACATCAAAAGATTTTACCAAATAACTTGAACTTTCAAAATAAACCAGTACCTCATGATGTGGTGAAGTTGATCTTATTCCCGTTTTCTCTTAAAGGAGCAGCCGAGACATGGCTTGAGAATGAACCTCTATGTTCCATTACAACTTAGGATGATTTAGTATCAAAGTTCTTGAATCGATTTAACTCAATCTAAAAAAGATACTCAGAAAAGAAATAACGAACTTTTAACAATGTTTCTTGAGACTTTTTACAGAAGCTTGGGAAAGATTCAAAAGATTTTTAAAGGAAATTCCTCATCATATGGATTTTCACTCCTTCTTCAAATAGATTTTTTCTATAACATGTTGATCACTCCGATCAAGAATTCTCTAAATACCGCACGGTGGAGAAATCCGATGCAAAAAAATACTCAAGAAGCCCTTAATCATTATAAGAATAAAGCCAAGTTCGAACTTCAGAAATAAACCTCCAGTTTTCGAGTATGAAGGTACCACCAGATCAACATCAAATTGATGCCATTGCCGCTCTTACTAAACAAGTCGAAGCTCTTGGGTATCATATTGCTAGCATGCAAGAAACCAATAATCGAAACCAAGAAGCCACGATTCAATTAATGCAAAATCAAATGGGTCAAATGGCAGAAGCTTTTCAAGAAAGACCATTATGTTTGCTTCCGAGCAACACCAAAACAAAACCTTTTGCTGAGCTTAATGTGATTACTAGTATGGATGGCTTGACATTGGATGGATCTTTTATTCCTCCTTCTAATTCTCTCGTTTATCAAGAAAAGGAACAAGAACCAGAGACCATAACAGAAGTGGTGGGAATTTTGTAGCTCTCAGAGCACGCCACTTGTCCCATCTCCAGAAACTCCACCATTGTCCACACCAAAACCGAAGGAAAACCTTGAGCCTAATCCTCATCAGCCACCAATTCTATGTCCATCTCGGCTTCAAAATCATAAATTTCAAGCTTTAGAGAATCCTACAGGACGTGTCAACCATTTCGTTTATAGAATTGATATTATTGATTCTTTGTGCGATAAATTTCCTATTGAAAACAATTCTTTGAGTGGCAATCCCACTCCCTCTTTTGATTCTGTGGTCGAGTCTCTCTCCCCACTTCCTACTTCTTTTGGGGATAGTGACTCTCTCGTGGAGGAGATCGACATCCTTCTTTCTCATTTTAATGATTCTTCACTTTATTATGAAATATTTTGCTTTAATATCGAAGAGAACAGTAGTGGCAGTACCACTTCTCATTCCGATCATTCTCTTCCAGACTACGAAGCATTCTGTTTTGATGTCAATCATATCGAAGAGAAGAGTAGTGGCAGTACCACTTCTCATTCTGATCTTTCTCTTCCTGAGTATGAATCGTTTCATTTTGATCTTTCGATTGATTGGCTTCCTCCTGTCGATAGGAGTGATTCTCAGCATGAGGAGTTCGCCGATGAACTCGCTCACATCATATCTCCATCGGAGTATGATCATTTTTACTTTGATTTAGAACCCAATCCAGGAGAATTGACTAGAGTTTTAAAGAAAAATATATCTGATACATTAACTAAGGATCTTAAAATTCATGAGCTTAATGATTTTCCTCTCTTCTTATCCGATTGTGACTCCATTTTTTCTGAGAAATTTTATGAGATCGATCTTTTAGTCTTATTTCCTTCCGGAGATAAAGACAAAGTTTTCGATCCCGGAATATTCACCATCAATGGAGTTCACTCTAAGAGATTGTCCATTCTCCTTCGGGATGACTTTTCTTCTATTCTATTCGTCAGAGATTTTCTTTTCCTGACTGATCCTTCTGAGATCGAGACTTTTCTTTCATTTCCTTCCGGAAATAAAGACAAAGTTTTCAATCCCGGGATCCTCCTAAATAAAGGAATTTTCTATTTCACGAGAAAATCTCAACATCTACTGATTGATAATTTCATGATCGATAACTGTCATATTCTGAGTGAAATTTCTTTGAAGATCGTATCTTCCATCAGTTTTCACCCCAAAGGCAAAGAAATTTGGGAAGAGTCAAGCTAGAGACTCGCACAAAAACAAGTGCTTCTCGGGAGACAACCCGTGTTATCCTTAATATTAAATAAGTAGCTTGCTATATTAGGTTTATTTCGTAGTAGTTTAGTATTAGTAATGAATAAGTGTGGGGGTGTGCTTCTATCCTTATGTTTTTTCGTGGTTTTTTTTTGTTTTTTTGCTTGCAAGGATTTCCAATGAACTTGAAGACCGTCAATGCGTGTTTTCAATCCTCCAAACAGCGCGGTCTCCGATCATTATCATGATTATATCCTGGGAAACCTTAATCCCTTGCCAACAGAAATAATATATAATATATAAATAAATATATATCTGTATATATATAATATATATGAAGATATATATATATTAACTTTGATTTTATTTTCCTCTTTCATCACAATTGGTATTTTTTTGCATTTGCCTTTTACGTTCTTAAAGATGTGGGGTAAAACATGACATTTTTAACATTAAGTGGCCAATGTTCGAAAAATTTTCTAAGTGTGGGGGTGGGGGATTTCTGTCGAAATTGATCATACTTGTCGCGTGTCTGTGTCCCACGCAACCCTGTTTTGACCAAAATTTTGTGTTATTTATGTGTGTTTGAAAATAATAATAATAATAATAAAAAAATAAAAAAATGTATATATAATAATATAAAAATGTGTAGAAATAAGGCCTGTAGGCTAGAACTAGTGAGATTTTTGACTTGACTGAGTGTTTCACTCTAGCTTTTCCTTTAGCTAGTGGGAGATAATTAGTTTTTAGATAGATTAAGCTCTCTATAGCTTATTCGTTTGGATTTAAGCTTATATTCCCAAATAAACTTTTGCTTATTTCATTTCTTTTCTATTTACTTTTCTTTTCTCTTATTTCGAGTGCTTATATGCTCATCTTAAGCTTATTTCGAAATCTAAAAGGGATCTATGAGTGCTTATCCCTAGCTTAGTTATTAAGCTTGTGTCTCCTTGATTTTCGATAGCTTATTTGAGCTTTTTGTCTTTTTAAAAGCTTATTTCTTAATCCTTTTTGCTTAGAAACATTTCTAATAGCTTAATTAGTCATAAAGTTCTTATCTTTTCATGTTTTTCTTGTTGCTTATTGAGCTAGGGCTTATTTCGAAGATTATTTGTAGCTTATTTGAGGATTCGGCTTATTTATAAGTCCTTATTCTTCATCCTACCTTCGAATAAGCCTTGATAGCTTATTAGCTTATTAGATTTAGATTTTTTATAAGGTAGATCTAGTGTTTTCAAATTAGCTTATTTTTCTAAAAAGGTTTTTCATCTTATTAGCTTATTTTATCCCAATTTTTCATGTCTTATTTTTTATTCTATTCTTCTACATCTAAGGCCGAAGCTTAAGGGTTTAATAAGCTAGATCGAATTTGATTATTTGCTTTAGCTTATTAAATCGGGTGGTTTTATTCGTATCGGTTTCATCATTCGGGTTCTAATCTTCTTCCTTTTTCAATCCGTAGTAAAAAGCAGTATAATTTGTAGTTTTATAATATGTTGATGCTTATTAGGATGATTGTTGATGGCTTAATTGTTATGATTAGTGACTAGTTTATTTGTGCTTGCTAAGTGATTAGTGGATTGGAAATTAAGTATTGATTGTAAAAAGGTTTGTTAATTAATAATTCTTGATTATTTAGATTGTTTGAATGTTTTGAAGGTACAAAAATCCAAAAAAAAGACAAACGACACATCTAAGTAATTAATATCATTTAACGATTTTTGTCCAAAAATAAATCAACGTTGTGAGATAATTAATCTTTCTAAGGAAGTTTAATTCATTACGTAAAACCATTTAATTCACAAATGAGGAACTTTCCACTCACTAGCAAGCATATCTTTTTTCTATAGTTCATCTTCATTAAATGTTTAGCTTATTTGTTATTTTAAAATAAATCTAGTTTAGTATTATTTTATATTTAGGTTAAAATCAAAAACCAAAATTAAAAGATAATCAAGCATTTAAAATTCAACATAAACGTGGTTTTCAATTAAATTCTCGTTGGAATTACGACACTCGAGATTGATCATTATTTTGTCCCTCCAAGTCAATTTTCACATCTAACGGAATATTATTACCGATACGTTTACACGAATCAGTTGTCACAAGTAGTACTAGGGAAACATTTTGTGGAAATATCCAACATGACTCACGACCCACCTGAAGGTATTGTAAGATTCACTAACGGGACCGATGAAGCTGCTTATAAGATGCCCTATATGATAGAACTGTACAACTCACTGTCGGACTTAGAAAAAGAGCACACAAAATCAGTCTACCTTAGGAACGAAGAAGACAAGAGAAGAGGAGTGGAGTATGTAATGAGCAAAATATTAGTATTTTATAAGGAATGCTTAGAGCTTTGGCCCGAATATGTGACTAGAATGGATGATGAAGGGGAAGTCACGTAAGGACGCGTGACTTCGAGTCTAGCTACAAGACTCGTAAATAAAGAAAAGCGCTTTTTGGGAGGCAACCCAATATTTACTTTTCCCGCATATTAGGAGTGTCTTGTGTGTTTTAATTCTTTATTGTTTGTTTTATTATGTTTGAATTAGTTTGTAATCATGCTTTGTTTGTTTGTAACTTCGTCTTATTTGCAATCAAAGGTATTTTGCAACAAAATAAGTGTAGGGGAAATATCCGGTTTTTAGAACCAAATTCAAACATTTGAAATAAATTGTTTAGATTAATTCGCGTCAGTTTCGAGTCATATGATTGAATTGTTAATTCTCAGGTTTTTATGCAGCATTTTGTACAGGAAAATAACATATAAGAATGAGTGTAGGAAATTTTTCATCAAAAACGAAAAATAAGTTTTCACAGAGTGTAGAGATGGCGTCACTATTTACACGCGACGCCGTCACCATGACACTTGTGACGAGGTCAGGATATTCCTGACGGCGTCAATTGCCTAGTTACAGGAAAACTTAAAAATTTTAAGTATTTTTGAAAATAAAATTTGTACAACACTTAAGAAAGTTGTAATTCTTTTATAAACCTGCAAAACCATGAGTTTAACAATTCTGTCATCCTATCTTTACTGCTTTATAGAGTCAACCCTAATTTCACACTATATATTATTATATCGCACATTTTATGCTTGGTGTAGTTGTCTTTGTCTTTGATTACAGGTTATATTTGATGAGAAGAAGCTTGAAAGTTCTTAGGAAATTTCATTGGATGATTCTTGGAGGACGATTTAACCAGTTATTGCATGTTTCTTCTCCATTATTAAGCAAACCAGGGGAGTACTAGTTTCTTTTACTTGTTTTCTTTTCCCTTTAATTCGTTCTTACGGGTACTTTTATAGAACATTTGGGACAATGTTTAACTTATGTGTAGGGGAGAAATAAGCCTTAGAAACTATTCTTTCATTTGCCATTTGATTTGTCTTTAAAATGATGGGTAATATATCGAAACATAGCATAAAAAGGTAATTTTAACCAAAATTTAAATTTTTTTATGACTAGCGTCTCATGGATAGGAATGTATATGACTAGCACAAAAACCCTCAGAATTCCACTCTAAAAATGTGAGGTTCGCCTTTAGATCTATAGAAATTCGGGTATCTATTATTGATACCCAAGATAGTTTATACCTTTAGCTTTATCGAGTTAAGGAGTGAGCAATCATGTTTATCTATTCTGTCGTTACGGATGTTGTAGAATACTAGTAATCTATAACGCCAAAGAACAAAATAGAAATATAGAAAGAGAAAGTGGATGGGAGGATGGTTCTAGTGAGAGAAAGTAACAAAGAAAGAAAGATTAGATTATGTGTGTAAAAATGAACCAACCAACACCCTCTCCATGTGTGGAGAGGGTATAAATACTCTCATATGTGACCGGACATGTGCCTAATAATAGGCTTTCCATAGGCCTTTAGCTCGATTAGCTTTCTATCTTAACCATTCGACTTATTATGAGCTACGACTAACTATATTGGAAGTGACCGATACTTTTTGTATTCCTAATAATCTTCCCCTAAGGGAGGTCACTCCAATATACAAAAATTTAAACCTAGCATACTATGCTTTGACATTAGTCTTGAACTCGTAGTCTTTAACTTCAATCTTTAACTTCAATCTTTAACTTGTGAATTAATGTAGTGATCATTGACTTTAGGCTTTGACTTGTATCTTTGACTTGATATGAATGTGATCTTGAACTCATTGAGATCATCAACAAAGCATAATCTCTTATCATCATCTGATGATCTTTTCCATCTTGTGTACTTGTGACTTTTGGACCGACATGCTCATACTTTTCTTGAGTCTTTGACTTGAAAAGCTTTAATAATAATACGTCTTTCTTGAGATTCTTGAACCTTTAAACACTAAGGGGAAAAATCGATCTCGCTTCAAGAAGGACGCGACAGAGTAGCGGAAGGGCTTTGAAGCATGTACTTGAGCTTTCATGATGTCTTTATAATTTTCAGTCGAAAATTGATAAGAAAATACAATATAGTATCATCTTTATGGTCTAGCCATGGAGGGCACCGCCCCCAAACCCCAAACAAGGATCCGCCCCTGATTGACATACTCTACTACAAAAAAAATGATAATTTGATCAAACTGAGCCAATATAGTAATAACAATAATTTATATTTGAGTTTTTTAAACAAAATAGAATAACAACTCTAAACTCACATTTAGTCAAATATGCTCTCAAGAGCTTTATAGCATAATTATATAAACATAACTGGCCATCTTGGATTGTCGATCTTCTTACCATTTGAAGAGCTCATACCATGATTATATAAACATAAACACACCATGCCATGAGAAGCACATAAAGATGAAATAAATAAAGTCCGACGAATGCCGTAGCGCATGGTATTCCTTTAGACTTTTTGACTATATTGCATTAACCATCCCATTTATTCTGATTTACATAATCGATTTCTATTATCACGCTCGATTCTGAAGTGCTCAAAACTGACTTTTCAAGTAATGCTTATAGAGGAGTCCGGAATCACAGTTATCTTAAAAAGAAGAACTTACGAACATGTTATGTGAATATTAAAAAAACTTATGTAGAATACTAGTAATCTTTAACACTAAAGAACAATATAAAAATCTAGAGAGAGAAAATAGATAGGATGGTTCTAGTGAGAGAAAGTAACAAAAAAAGAAAGATTAGATTATGTGTGAGAAATGAACCAACCAACACACTCTCCATGTGTGGAGAAGGTATAAATACATCAACCACTAATCGGCTGTGGGCTTAAGTTATGAGCTTTCCATGTGTCTTTGGCCCGGTTAGCTTACAAACATTACATTTGATTAATCTACGAACTATGACTAACTATATTAGAAGTGACCGATACTTTTCGTATTCCTAACAATCTCCCCCTAAGGGAGGTCACTCCCTAAATTACAAAAACTTAAACTAGCATAACTATGGCGTATGACATTAGTCGTGAACTCGCAGTCTTTAACTTTAATCTTTAACTTATGAATTAATGTAGTGATCACGACTTTAGGCATTGAACTTGTATCTTTGACTTGATAGTAGATGTGATCTTGAACTCCTTGAGACATCACAAAGCAATAAATTCTCTCTATCATACATCTGATGATCTTTTCCAACTTGTGTACTTGTTATCTTTTTTGGACCGACATGCTCATGACCTTCCTTGCAGTCTTTGACTTGAAAAGCTTTCATAATAATACGTCTTTCTTGAGATTCTTTAACTTTAACACTTCGTCGCTTCAAGAAGGACGTGCGGTATCAGAGTAGCGGAAGTATTTAAAGCATGTACTTGAGCTTTCATGATGTCTTTATAATTTTCGGTCGATGTACTGAGGCATCAGGCTGCTATGTAATCTACTTGTATCGTCAGTCTAGCTGCTAGTCACCCGTATTAAGAAATACCTTGTCAAGGTTAGGTTTAGTGATGAAATCAACAATTATGGATGAAAGTGTATTTATCACTTCATCGAATACGGTTGCAATAACTATGGTTTCCCGTTGATCAGTATAAATACTGCTTGTGATCGGATAGAATTTCGAAGAATTTTCTTAACAGGGTTTTGCAGCTACACTAGCCGTTCTCATTACCAGAATTTCTCAAAGCAGACAACACGGTATGAGTGAACCAGCGATTTACTATCTCGCCGATTGAAATAAAAATTGATTTGAAAATCAATCAACATGTCACTTGCTAAAGTGTTTTTGTAACACATCAAGAGTTTTTAAACATTTCAAAATTCATCAATCGTCAATTCATATACTAGAACAAGTTTGATTCATATAGAATCACACCATCGTTTCTTTCCAGTAGTCACAAGCTTGATTTGTATAGAATCGTACAAGTCACCTACCAAGAGCTTGTTTGATGTTGGCTCTAGAAGGATTTCCATCGTCACCTTACGGTCGACATACCTTTTGTTAATCCAACTCCCACACTCTGGCATGAAGTAATACCAAGAGCACGGAACAGTCGCGTAGAGAGCACTCCTCTCAAGAATTATCTACTTGTTTTTCATACATCGTGATGAGCCAACAGTATAATTTAAACAGTGTCCTAGTAAGATTTATGGATATCTCTCCTCGTGCTCTAAGACTCAAGCAAGTGAACATGACTTTGTTTGTTAGTGACTTGGAGCCAGACTAGGACGGAGTCAGAAACTGGCAGCAACTTTTTCAATTCCAACTAACTCGGAGTGAGAGAGTTGATAGAAATGCATGTAATCTCTGTGAGAAATGAAACAGAAATCTTTTGAGAGATTCTGAGTGGCTAGGGAGGGTTGTGCATTTGCAATCACTGGGGTCCATGAGGGTCAGTCTTCAATGTCAGCAATCATCTTTGTGATTCTTGAGAGCAGATGTATTGACCCGGTTTCTGCCTAAGTATAAGGAGTGCTTCTTTCTTTTCATCCTTTATATTAAATTTTTTCTTTTAAATTCTTCAACCCCTTTAGCGCTTACTGAGACTTTATAACTAGTACATTGTTGGGTTTGTTCCGGTACTAGCTCCATCTCAGTCGACACTTTTCCCTTATTCTTGTTTTTACTCCTTTTTCATACCTAAGGACTACTACACAATCTAAGAGAATATCCCTGGGTAGATCCTTCCCGGTTTCTGGTTGGAATCATAGGAAATGCAGACCTAATCATTTAACCACTTTAACTCCCAAATACAGTAATTTAAGATGGTCCAGGGTAAAAGTCTTTGGTACTTCCATATTTCAGTTAATCACGTAACCATTTGCTCCCCCTTCATATGTGCATCAATTAATCGAAAGAGTTTAGCACATATATGGGATAGCGTACACTTAAGATCTTAAAACTCACATTATTAGCCATACATTTTAATCACATTTTCTTCCTTTATCAAAAATGTTAAATCTTTTAATATTTTAGATATTAATTGATAAAATATGTGCATTCGGGGAGAAGATGTCCAATTATTAACAAGCCGATTATTGGAACATATTAATGCTCTCCCTCAAATTTTGAGGGAATAATATAGTGTTTGAGTACGTTAATTTGAAAAAAAATTGAATTTACTAAGAAATTCTTAAAAATTCGTACTCAAACACTATATAAGCCTAATTATAGTCTACACTAATTATTCACATATTCACAAGTTTTATTATATACGAGAAATTGACTTGAAATGAGTTGAGACAAGATATGACAGAGTCATATTGTCCTTTCGAATAGCCTGAGATCATTCCCATATACCTTTCTACCAACGAACTTCTCTAGATTCCGCATCAACCTCCTCTGATAAAGCTGCTTGTCTATATCCTGAACCATAACCCGAGCCCTTTTCTTGTCTAAGTTACTCCAATTCCTCATTGGCAAGTATTCCATTCTTATTCCCGCAGCAATGTCGTGAAGAGCAGTCCGAAACATCATTGAGCGTGCCATCAATCTTTTTCTCTTGTACTGATCCACGTATATTATTCCATGAGGGTCTGAGTATGAAGTGTATGTGGTTTTGTTCCTGAGATTCGATCTTTATGTGTCGGATTTAGTGATGTTGAGCTTCTTTTGGTAACTTTCGACACCTAATTGAAGATCTTCCATCCGCCTTTAATGACAATACATCAGATGTACATACCGTAATGCCACATTCAAATCAGTACCATATCGACGATTGTAGAGATTGCGGTATAAGCTTTTTGTTGAACGAGTAGAAGTAACATGTCCTCAATGTCTTGTAGGCGAAGTCTTTTGTATTCACCTTCTTTAAACGTATATAGCTTTTGATCATCTCGACAAACTTCAATCTCTTCCAGGTGACCGTAGTCATACTTCTTCATGATTTTAAGTCTGGTTACCGCAATAATTCTTCTTCTGGAGTAAACATCTTTAGATGAATTCAAGTTGCTAGCATACCCGTAAAAGCTTTGGCGTTTGGGACCCTAGTGTGAAGTGCCCAAGTAAGCATGTTGATCATATTTTAACTGCACGGGACTCCACAATTCGGGAACCAAGTCTTCGATCCATTTGAGCTCATAAGTAGCAGCCTTTGTCTTTGTCACAGAAGTTGAGTATCGTCTGCTTAAATCTCCGCCCTTCATATATTCCAGATCATTATTAATAAAGTAATCCTTAGGGATAATTTGGCGTCCTTAATGATCTTGAATTAACGAAAGAGGCTTTCTGAGATCGAACAGATACGGTTTGTTTTCGGGGTTATGCCAGTCAAGACGTTCAGTGGTAGCCTTGAAACATTCTTCAAAATGATACTCTAACTCCGTAATACTCTTGCAAGTTCCCTTGACAGTTGAATGCCGACCAACCAGTCACAAATTATAATTTTAAGCTGATTCATGACTAATGGCAGAGAAATCAAATGAAGTATCATGAACTATCAATCAAATGAATTGGGAGGTTCTTCAGCACGTGTAACTTGACTAATCTAGGTCTGAGGAGGTCGAAAGTCAACATGTTGTCTCTTACTCCAATTAGGATCAGGAGTTGGAGGTCGCTCAGGTTTCTTAAATCAGTCGGCTTTGGTAACCTCTTTGTCAGCGGGTTGTTCATCATTGTCTCAAGTGACAAACTCTTGATCTTGTTGCATGCCCGAGTCTTCAATAGTATGACTTGGCTCCTCTACATGGGCAGACTTGTCGGAAGACTTATGTTAAGATTAGGAGGCGTATTTAGAGGTGCTTGAAGACTTCTTTTCCTTTGACCTTGAATCTCTGGATGACTCAACATCTTTACTTGATTTCCTTCTTTTCGTCCCTCGGTCTGATCCAGCGGAGGGGTCTCGATCTTTGTCTCTGTCGTCTCGACTCCTCTTCAATGAAAAGACTTCACCATATAAATCAAAGAGATATTTGTCAATTTCATAAGATTTGACCAATGCATCATAAAGTTCCCTTTTATGTTCAGCTATGTCATATGACTTGTTCCTCTCCATCTTGTCTATAAGGATCTTTGTGAGTTTAAACTCGGAGAGTGTTGCAGCTACCTCATACAAAGACTGTGGTTGAGATGAAGATCTTGTCAAGACATCAGTTTCTAGAGACTCAGTGACATTTTTCTCAATAATGGGAGTTGCAACATCTGAGATCGCTTGAGGAAGAATCTGAGGTAGTTGAGTATTGACTTCCTCTTTGATAATTGTTCTCATCGTTGAGTCAACGAGTTCTATATACTCCCTTTTCTCAGCTTGAGCTTCTTCTCTACAGTCAAAATTGTATGCTTGAATGGCCTTGTTTATTGCTTCTCTAAGTTTGTTATCCATGTAACGATCAACTATAGCAGGAATAGAGGAGAGAGCTTGAGCATACTGGTCAACTTGCTTTATCTCTGACAGATCTTTTTCCAAGTTGGTGACTCTTTCATTGAATTTGAATACAAAAGTGAAATCCGAAAGAGAAGTAAATGAGGTTGTAGCTTCAGAAGTTGTTGGTGTTGGAGCTGGTGTTGCATGTTATAGAAGAGGATTGAAGAACGGAGGTGGTGGAGGAATAGTTGTAGCAAAAACGGATGTGATTTCAGGAACTGTCGTGGCATGACGAGCTGAGGTTTCCATCAATGAAGCAATCTCATTGTCAGCTAGAGATGGATTCTCAAGATTTAGGAGCTTGCTTGTAAAATTGAAAGAGTAGGAGAACTTTGTACAGGTTCATCAGCCTTCTGTGTGTCAAGGACCAGAGTAAGAGTCACATGAGCATCTTCCTCTACTTGCTCAAACCCTGATTCTTGAGAAACATTTTGTTGTTTTGAGGCACCTTGATCAGCATTGGTCATTTCAGTGTCTTCATTTCCCAAATTCATATTCACATCTTCATAAAACTCCTTAGTGACCTCATCGTCTTCGTCATCATACATCGTTTCTTCATCATCAATCTTTTCTTCTTCTTCTTCATAGTATTCAATGGTAGACTAATTAAGAATAGGAATCTTGATTCTGTCTGACTCAGTTCTATCACTATCAGTCTCTTCATCATCGTCATTCGTGTCATCACCTTCTTGTTTATCATCATCATTAGCATCATCATCACCATCATTTCCATTATTACCATCATTATCATCGTCACCTTCATCACTTATATCATCAGAATCATTTTCATCATCTTCATCTTCATCTTCACTGTCACCCCAAGACTCTTTCTTACTTTTATATTCTTATATGGGTACATCGGGAACCCCTGGTTTAGTACCAGTTCCTTCATCTGTACCAGAAGTCTTTTGTTGCTGCTCATCAGGAACCTTTGACTGAGTTTCAACTCCATCACCTGAGCCACTTGCGTGAGAACTGTGAAATCGTGTCTTGCTTCTTTTGGTAGCCAACTTTAGTTGTTCAGCTTCAGTTAATGCAACCTCAGATAATACAGCTAATCCTTTGGCTTTTAGCTTCTTTGTAGGTTGCTTCTTCTTGTTAGATTTAGCCACCTTTAGACTTGATTCTGGTACCTTTAGTAGCTTGAACAGGTTTCTGCTTGGGTGATGTGTCAAGATCAGCTTTCTTTCGACCGCACTTTAGTTTTGGAGCTTTCTCTCTAGAGGCAAAAGCGTAGTATGTCTTGTAAGAATTGGATTACAACATTGCTTGGTTTGTTAGTTCCTTTGGGAGAATGGTACCATTTACTTGAGTATCTTTATGTCTGGAGATACATCTCATAGAAGTAAACATGGTGTCATCTCGAGAAGTGTGCCAAAACATCTTGTTTTTCCTCAAAATAGACTGATCCTTTGACATGAAGTAATCAATGATGATCTTTGTGAATCTAAGGTATGGCATCTTGTTGGTCTTCTTAGCTTCTTTGTTTTCTATCTGGAACATGAGATATTCCCATAGTAGATACACATAGTCGATGTTCTTCTTATAGAACATACCTAAGGATTTGAGCACAGTGACAAACAAATCTTGTCCATATCCAGTTTCTTCCTTCTTTTGCCCACTTAGACACTTGGTTGATGATGGTACAAATGCTCTCCATGGTTGGTGTAGATATACAACCACTCCATCAGTATGGTAGATGATCTTCTCTCAGAGTGTCCAAGATCCTGAGGAAAGAGAGAATGTCATGTCCAGTTAGACGTCTTTCAAACTCTTGTCATGGAAATTTTAAGGCATATCTGAGAATTTCTCGAAAGATTTCAACATCGAAGAGATTTCTCTTATTTAATCGTGTAAATATAATGGTATACTTATGAACAGAAACTATAGCCTAAAATTCTTGCATATAAATGGCAGGAACTTCTGTAGTGATTAGGAATGCTTGGTAAAAGGGAGTGACAGCAAGAGCATCCAACAAGACTTGAAATTTAGCTTCTTTTGGTTTGATGTCTGTCTTGAGTCTCATGTTACATTTCTCGAATTCAAGATGGTCCGCAAGGGCAACAAGAGCATCATCAAAGGCTTTCTATTGAGCTTGAGTGGTATTTATGTTTCTGCTAAGATTTGACCAATAACAATGAAATATATAATGCCCTTTATTTTATATATAAAACACTATAAGGCCCTTTGATTGTTGAATACTTAAGATTGATGCATGTTGTGATCATTCTAATGATTAGGCTCATTAAGGCATTTAGCATTATTGAATAAGATCTAATTATCCGAAGGGCAACTTAATTAGGCATAATGTGAAAGGCATTAAGATAACTGAAATAGTGCTTTTTGGAATCCTATTCAAACTAACTTGTAGAGAATAAGGTAACATAATACATGTTCAGATATCCTTGTTGAACCTTGATATGTAGCCTACTTAACTTGATTTTGATTGCATAATTAACCAATTTTAATTATCTACCTAACTTGAGTTGAAAATTGCCTTCAGAAAATCCAATCTCAAATTATACTTTGGAATGCTATTGCTAAATCACCTCCAATTGAGACCTATTAAAGCAATTCCTCCTATGATTAATTGTTAAATCGCTTCCTGCATATAGAAGTGAAAAATTCAGCCTCCTATATAGGATTGTTAAATCGCCTCGTAAAGTTAAGTTGTTAACTTGCCTCGTGAACTTGAGTTGTTAACTTGCCTCGTGAACCCAAGTTGTTAACTCATCTCGTGAAGCCGAGTTGTTAACTCGTCTCTTGAAGAGGTGAAGTTAACCCACCTTCTGAAGGGAGTTGTTAACTCGCCTTCTAAGTGTGTGTTTAACTCCACCTCTCAAAATGCAGTTGAACTCTCCTTCAAAATCACACTTCACCATAAACAAAAAATCTAACCATCAAGACTTGTTCTTGTAGCAATCATAACAGATTAATAGAAACCTTAGGGATCAATTATAAAAATAATTGGCCACATAATTATAAAGAGAGATAAAAAAACGAGCACATTTAACCATTTTAATCACATTCATACAAGAAATAACAAACAAGCAATGCCTTTTATGGCTCAAACAAATTTAATGAAGAGAATACAAACTACTTAGCATAGAACCCACAAGCATATTACATTAAATCCTAAAAACCCAAAATTTCGCAAACAAGAATCATCAAGAACACATTCATATGATAACCAAAGTACAAAACTGTTTTAATCGAGTGTTCTACACTCCTAAACAAACAAAACCCCTCATTCAATTTGAGATTTTAATCACTTTTGATTTTGACTAATCCTAATTCAAGATTTAGGATTTTCGAGATCAATCGTGGATGAAACTTTAATTCCTTTTAGATATATGTAGTTTAGGAAGTGAGGAACGAGTTTCAAGTTATACCTTTCGCTTGATAATCAATGGAAATGGAGAATGAGAGTTGGCGATTTCGAATGGGTTGGGAGGAGGGAAATTTTTTGCTAAGTGTGTGTTTGTATGTGAAAAAAAACAGGGTAGGTGAAAGGGTTA
This sequence comes from Tanacetum coccineum, assembly GCA_026074375.1. Classification (NCBI taxonomy): domain Eukaryota; kingdom Viridiplantae; phylum Streptophyta; class Magnoliopsida; order Asterales; family Asteraceae; genus Tanacetum; species Tanacetum coccineum. Next base: position 19,162 of record BQNB010063111.1, read on the forward strand.
TAAAACAAATTTTGTTTTTGACACTTTTTCCCCCTCTAGTTTAATATCCTAAGCATTTGTTATATATAAGTCCTAATAGGTATTTTAAGTTTAACAAATGGCATATTTAGTCCCTAATATTTTAACAAGCATACCTAGAAACTTATATTTGCACATATACTCCCTAAAAGCATAAACACATAATAGTTAAGGCTCACATAAGCTAAACTTAATTAACTCCCCTTTAATTGTTAACCCGTTATTGTTTAAAACCTTTTCCTTTATCCCAAACTGATTTTATGAATAAGATATTTGACATTATCTCCCCCTCAAACAGAATGACTTCGTTTTCTATTTAAAGTGACTAATAGTCATTTTTTGAGTGGTCAAAATGTCTTGAAAAGTATGTTGTCTGATAGAAGTCTTGTCTTATTTTGGAAAATCCTTCACACCAATTAAATAAGATTTTCTCTATTTTTCCACATAAGACGCACTGACACGTACAACTTAGAATAAAGGAACGACGGGTTTGATACAAAGTAATCACAAGCCGTTGCATGGTCATAAAGTAGACCATAGACTAGTATAAATTCTCGTTATGAACCATTATCTTTTGATATACCTTGCCAGTTTTAGATGATGTACCGGTTGCTTCTGAAATAATAGCAAGCCATTTTGTGCATGTTTTTGAAAGCTTTTGAAACTTCCTGCTCGAACTTCAATTACAGCCATCGTATCATTAATTAAATGTACAATCTAAGAGCCGTAAAATGTTATCGATTTTCAGAAGACATGCCAGAGATACATTTTTTATATTTTTCTGGATTTTTTTATTTGAAAATTATTTAAAAGAAAATACTTTTGTGTTTTTATGTTTTCTTATGTACAATGATACAGATATAGTTACCACACCGATCACTCGTCCCGTTCCTCAGCCATACAGACGTTCCAACGTTTTAGGAGACATCTCTCATACCGAGCTTTTCGATCAAGAAATTAAATCTTTCTCTTGGCAAAGGTTTGGTGAAGATGTCAGCCAGTTGGTATTCAGTCCGGACAAAGTATAGCTCCACGATTCCATTCTCTAATTGCTCCTTTATGAAATGGTATTGAACATCGATGTGCTTGGCTCTTGAGTGTTGAACATTGTTGCAGCATAAAGCAATCACACTCTTGTTGTCGCAGTACAGAGGAATCTTATTGAATTGAAAGCTATAATCTATTAGCTGTGAACGCATCCATATGATTTGAGCACAACACCCAGATAAGGCAATATATTCAGCCTCTATACTCGAGATGGCAATGCATTTTTTGCTTCTTGGATGACCAGCTAACCAGTTTGTCACCTAAGAACTGAGCGCTTCCTTATGTACTACGTCTAGTGTCTTGACATCCCGCGTAGTCGGCATCTGCATATGCTGTTAGTGACATATCGGTATCCTTCGAGTACCAAAGAAAGACCCATTGTTGATGGTTTCCCAATAATGTGAGTCGAAAGAATGCATTTTCCACCGCTTATAAGTGCTTTTCGTAGGCTTTTGCTAGTACTAGCATATAACAAATGCAAGAGAAGGTCAGTCTACCGGTAGTAAGATACATAAGGGATCTAATCATGCCACGATAAAGTGTAGCATCAACTGGTGTCCCCTGTAGATCTTCATCCAGTTTATTCTTTTCAACCATGGGTGTGTCGACAGATTTAGTAGATATCAAACCATATTTCTTAACAATTTCAGAAGCATATTTAGATTGGTTAATAAAGATGCCTCTGGACTTTGTCAAATTTGTAATCCTAAAAAGAATAACATCTGCCCCATCATTGATATCTTAAACTTAGTAGTCATCTGATTAGCAAACTCATTACACATGGCAGTATTAGTGGATGCAAATATTATATCATCAACATAAATTTGTACCAGTAATAAGTCATTCTCAGCTTGCCGTGTGAAGAGTATTGGATCAACTGCACCTTTGGAGAAATGTTGTGTGATTATGAAGCTTAACAGCATGTCGTACCATGCGCGTGGTGCTTGTTTGAGTCCGTAAAGGGCCTTTTTAAGCTTGTACACATGCGATGGGTTGTTCTAATCAACTAATCCTTTTGGTTGAGAAACGTAGACCTCTTCTTTGGGCTTGCCATTTAAGAAAGTCATTTTGACGTCCATTTGGTAGATCGTCATTTTCTTATGAGCGACATTTGCTACGAAGATACGGATGGCCTCTATCCTAGCAACCGGTGCAAATGATTCCTCGAAATCAATTTCCTCTTCTTGCCTGAATCCTTGAGCAACTAGCCTAGCCTTATTTTTTAAAACCTCGCCAAATTAATCCGTCTTGACCTTATAAATCCATTTTAGTTTGATCAATAACACTTTATCTGGACGCGGCACCAATTCCCAAACTTCTAGTCTTTGAAATTCATAAATTTCTTCTTGCATTGCATCGATCTATGACGGTTCAGTCATTGCTTGTTTGAAGTTCTTTGGTTCTACCGAAGTTAGGAAGGCATCAAAGTAACACCACATGGCATCAGTTTGGAGTTGCTTTCTCATAGAGATAGAGCGAGAAGGATCACCGATCATGTTTGCTATAGGATGATCCTTAGTCCATTTACCAAGGTGTTCAAATAGATTGTGGGTTTGTCTCACATTCGATGATGATCCTTGAGAAGTTGAGTCTTCATAACGAAATTCATGAAGTGGATCATCACGAAAAATTGGTGTTTTTGGTGATTCTTTAAAACCTTGAGAAATGTTTCGAGAATATTCATGTTCTTGTGTTGATGGAATACTTGTTGATGGAGCTTCCTAGTCAATGGAAGTTGACACAAGAGATTCGGCTAAAACCATAGCTTTTGGAGCAACAGTTTCTTAAACTAGAGTAATAGCAATTGATGGAGGATTGAAATATTTATCGAACATAGGTTAAACAAGCGATCCCAATCATCTCTTGGTGGTAAAATGCAAGGTTGTTGAGGAATAGGGTTTGGAACGAGCCCTGAACTGAATGTTGCAGGAGTCATAGAATGAAGCCCGGGTCCTAAACTGAATTGTTCAGAAGCCATTGCTATCAGCTCATCGAATGTTACATGAATTGTTTCAATAATTTTTTGGGTTCTTTTGTTGTAGATTATGAACGCTTTCTTTGCGGGCGCGTAACCAACAAAAATACCAATGTTAGCTTTTGCATCTAATTTACCCAGGTCGTCATTGTTATTGGTAGGATAACATAGTGCACCAAATACATGAAAGAATGATAAATCCAGTTTCTTATCTTCTATAATCTCATATGGAGTTTTGTTGTATCGAAGGCAGATTAATGAACGGTTTTGGGTGTAACAGGCTGTATTGATTGCTTCGGCCCATAAAAATAATAGAGCTTTAGAAAATATTAACATTGTACGAGAAGATTCTACAAGAGTCCAGTTTCGCCTTTCGACAACGCCGTTCTGCTGAGGAGTGCAAGCAACAGATGTTTGATGCGAGATGCCAACATTTACATAAAATTCATGAAGTGTCTGATTGACAAATTTAGTTCCATTATCTGTTCGAATATTATGGACGGTGGCATTTAAGCGAACTTGAATATTTTTGATGCATTTGATGATGGCCTCTGTAGCTTTATCTTTTGACCTAAAAAATATGACCCAAGTAAATCTTGAGAAATCATCGACAATCACTAAGATATACCTTTTCCCGTTAATACTCGCCACATGCATCGGGCCACACAAATCCATATGCAAAAGATATAGTTTCTCCTGGTTAGTGTCTTCAACTTTTGGTTGATGATAGGATTTCTTGATTTTTCCTAATGCACATGTTGAACACAAATGATCTTTCTGAAATTTAAGTCTTGGAATGCCTCGTGCAAGATCGTCTTTAGCTAGCTTGTTAATAGTACCGAAGTTGAGATAAGATAAACGACGATGCCATAACCAGCTCTTGGCCTTTGGCGCTTTGGATAGAAGACAGATCGGAGATGTTTTAAGCATGTCATCAAGAGAAATTGTGTACAAATTTGTGTCTCGGGATCCGGAAGGTAGATCAACACCTTCTAAATTACCAATAAAGCAAGTGTTTTTCCAAAATGCAACTTCAAGATCCGCGTCGAAAAATTAACCAACAAAAAACAAGTTATGTCCAAGCCCTTCGACGTAGTATACTCTTGAAATAGTAACATTTCCCAGTTGATAGTCACCATACCTCATAATTCTTGCAATATGGTTGTTCTCGAATCTAACTGTACCCAAAAATTTACTAACAAAGTTCATGAGCTAAGAGCGATTCCCTGTCATATGTTTCGAACATCCAGAGTCCAGATACCAGAGAACAATCTGGACAACCTGTCATGACAAGAGAAGAATAATATGGAATATCTGTAGCATTGGATCCCCAAGTATGATTGGGTTCCGAGTGGTTAGCATTCTTAGATTCTATAATCTTAGCCTTTTTACTCGAACCTACATTTTTAACATTTTTGGGTTTCCTGCTCTAGACTTTAAGCTTTGGTTTTTGTGTTTCAACTTAGTGGGAAGTGGTTTTCTTAGGAGGCACTACATTAGCTGGAGTGATCCTAGTTAAAGGGTACGAATTACCAACTATAGTGAAAGTTTTGCCTATTGGTTTCCACTTAAGTCCTACTTTAGTGAATACATGACTCGTAGGTTTCCAAATATTTTATTTTTTATGTTTCATAGCAGATTTAGCACGGCTATTCACATTTTCCACAAAATTAAGAAGACACATATCATGAACACCATCAAACATAGATTTCTTACAAGTTGCACAAATAGGTTCAGAATTAGCATTTAACAGTGAATGCTTAACATCAACATCACAAATAGGTTCAATAACATGATTCTTTTTATTAACTTTCCTAGATTGGGCTTCTACTTTATTCTTCATGTTCCTACTTGTTGTTCGCGAGATCCTATCATTCTTTTTATTGCTTGTAGGCTTTGATCCGCAATTACTAGTAGAACACTTCAATCATGTAGGAGACAACACAGGTGTGTTAGAATCTGATGTTTTAGATGACTCTACATGTTTAACGTTGCTTAAGGATGTGAGAGGTTCAGTAAACCTAACTTTCTTGACCTTGTTTTTGGGTGTGACAGCAACCTTTTTTAAACTAAGATTAATCGCATTAGGGCATGTATCTCGAACATATACAAGTAACTCCTGAATTCGTTAGGCATGCTTACAGGTAAAGTCTAACTCTTTATCTAAAGGTTGTTTTGCTTTAGCTTGTTCGACTATTTCCCAAAGAATATCATCTTGTTCCTGAGTGTACTTAAGGTAAACTATGTGAGCTTCCCTATTTTGAAATAACCTAGGAACCAAAGGTTCTAAGTCTAGCTTGATCATTCCCAGAACAATAGTGTTGGCAGATGGTATTTGTGCAGAAATATCAACAATTTCTTTTCCTTTTACTTTTCGTAAATCGTTTTTCAATGACGTTATCACAAAAACCTCATCTTGAATTTGAGCTTTAAAATCCTCATTTTCAGCAGATTTTAAGTTCACTTTATCAATTAAAGAGGCACTCTGTTCTTTAGTATGAACACGTGTCTTTTTGATTGAGTCAAACTGCTCTTTAAAAACCTGTTTCACATGATTAATTTCATTACAAAGATGCTTATTTTCCAAAATCAGTTTTGCCACACTATTCTCCAGTTCCACATTTTTGGTCTCTATTTCACCATAATCATACTTGACATTCTCTTCCTTAGACTTTTCTCTCATTGATTTTATAATATTCTTCAACTTACAAATGGTACTGTCTTTGTCTTGAAGCTGAGCTTTCAAAGCATTATTTTCAAAAAATTCTGGAATTTCGAGAGCATTTTGATTATTACAAGATTCATCTTTTTGAAAAATTTCTTGATTAAGTTGTATGTTCAAACCCCCATTTACCTTCTGTACGAGCATCAGGTGTAGTCCTTATCTTCACCACGTTGTCAAACCTGTCAAGGTGAAATTTAATCCTTTTAAGGCTTTCATTCACCAAGCTTACCTTAGGAAGTTCCTTATGAGCTTCTATTTTGACAGGTGATGCATCAGAAGGTTTACTGGTAGGATTGGACATACGCAACCAGAAAGCTTGTTCAGCCGCCAATTCTTATTGTGGAGTAAAACGTTTCCTAAAATCAACAGATAGTCTATTTAATTTTTTATAATCAATAGGTTTATGAGAAATGTTTTGTTTAATGGCCTCTTGATCTTTTTTTTCAGACATTTTTGATCGACTCTCTTCTTCCCAAATCAAAGTTTCCTCATCATCAATCATAGGCATAGCAACGTGTTTAGCGGAAATAACAATACCATCATACAAGGTTGGTTTAATCCGCTGAGCTTTCTTAAGGTAAAACAGATTTTGATAACCTAGAGCTTGTTTGTGTATATTATCATAAAAAACTTGAGGCTTTGTTAACATGTGCACTGTTGGAGCAGATTGACCCACTTAAAAAATAATATTATCAAGTTCCTTCATCTTCTTTTCCAAATCAATTTTAGTTTCCATATATTTATTTTCTTTTTCTTTGGATTCATTTTTGAAAACAGTGAATATTTGCAATAAACATTCCTTTTCTTTGATTTGTTTAGAAAGATTTTGCTTAAGTGAGTCAACTTGTTCTTTCAGTGCAAGCTTCTCTTTAATCATATCATCCATTTGAGAATCAATAATTTTTTCACGACTGCTTAAATCAATATTAAGACGTTGTTCAAAATTTTGACTCGTTCTTTATATCTCTCTAACTCAGCGGTTACTGATTTACTATTCTGTTCATTATTAGCATTTTCCTAATTATTTATATGATTAATATTTTGTTTTGACATTTGTTCTATCACAAATAAGATCATTGAATCTTGTTGTACTTGCAAATTAGTATCTTGAATATTTGCATGTTGTGTTTCTTGTAAATATTAAAAGTACGGGATGATATTGCTATCACTATGTATCTCATTATCTGTAAAATCCACAGCTGGTGTTTGTTCAAAATCCTGCATTGCATGCACACTTTGATTTTCCATATCATTAAGATAGGTTTTAGAATGAGGTACCTCTGAGATAACGTCAGAACCATAGTTGGAAATGTTGGCCATGACAACTGCTTTTGCATTCGAGATATCATCACAGTCAAAATTATAAGTATCAAGATCCTCAGTCTGAAAAGCAACATTGTTTGGAATGATTGTCTAAACAGCTTGACTTACTAGAACCCCTAGATCTGTAAGAAATGCGAGTTGCTCTTCATCTAAAAATTGTCCAGCTTCCTGAGCTTCAGCTAACATTGCTTTATCCTTATACCATGCTGCATTCCTTGGTCGCTTAGGCTGAGTGCATTGCCTAGCCATATGTCCTTCACCTTGACAGTTGTAGCATTTAACAACCCTTGCCTGTCCACTTGCATTGTTTCCCCTAGAACTAGTAGCATTACTCTTATAACCAGTACTAGAATACCTTTGACCTTGTCTCCCCTGAACTTGTTGCACTGTAACCCTGCCATCTTGAATAGTGTCTTGGTTTCTTAGATTCGATGAAGTTCTAAGTTGATTATTGGTTGATGGGAACCTTGAGGAAGCTACAACCATTAGAAAATCCATTGCCTTGTTGAGTCAAGCAATTAGATCATCTCCTGGAGAGAATACATGAATAGCAAAACCTGAGTCCACAAGAGGTGACTCAGTCATAGGTTGTGTAGTAACTTGAGGTGATTGATAAGCAATTTATGGAACATATGAGGTTTGATGATTCATTTGAGACTGATAAGGATATAATGGTGGAACATATGACTGATTGAATTGAGGTTGCGATGGATAAGTAGATGATTAATGTTGATTGGGATGAATTGATCCATATTGAGATGGTGGAAACTATTGTTGAAGCCAAGGATTGTTGTATGAAGACTGATAAGTGTTGAAGTGAGGTAGTGTCATCTGCTGATTTGCAACAAATGCAAGTGGATCTTGATTGCGTTCACACAGAAGATGAACTTCATTTGCATGGAGTTCGTGTTGTTTAGGATATGCATGAAGCTGATCAAAGTTGGTAGTATGCAAATCCTTTACTAGCTTGACATCAGTGACAAACTTACTCCATTCAGGTGGTAGACTATTTAAAAACTTGGTATTAACTTGAAATTGCTCCATTTTCATGTTGTAAATGTTTATGTCATTAATCAGCTGAGTGAATCTCAAGTAATACTTATGAAGTGATTCCCCCTTGATGTGAGTAAACTTATCAAATGCATCATACAGTTTACACTCTCTTTCCTGCTTAGTCAAAGAGGTACCTTGCATCAGTAATTGAACTCTCTCCCATAAATCCTTGGCAACTCTGTGATGATTCACAAGTGAATAGATATCAGCTGGTAGACCTTGAAGAATGATATTGGTTGCCTTCATATCACAATCAGCTTGAATTTTCTCAGCAGCAGATAATTCAGCATATTTCTTTGTTCTGGTCACCCCATTCTCTTCAATAGTAGGCCAAATGAGTGGACCGTTTTCAACTGATTCAAGTATCATTCTTCCGTGCTCTCTGTTTTGCATGTATAATTCCATTCTACTTTTCCAAGAATCATACAGGTCCTTGTCCAACATTGGTGGACGATTGTCAGCACCGGAGAGTATCATGTACTCAGCAAGAGTATTCTTTTGTCCAAGTGGAATAATTGAATCCATTTTGATTTGATGTTATTAGATTACTTGTGGATCGAACGGTGATTGAAAGTAATTGTGTTTTTAGTGAGTTGTCTTTTGAGTGTTATAAGTCTTGAAACTACACGGGATTTTACAACTCTTGATAAAACCGGGAAGACAATTGAATGTTTCACGGGATTTTACAAATCAAAGAGATAAACCGTATAATTTAATTTAGCAAATTTGAGTTGTTAACTTTAGTTCAAGTGAATTAATTTTCCTTTTAAAAGTTGTTAAATCGCCTTGTAAATGGAAATTGTTAAATCGCCTTCTAAAGGAAAATTGTTAAATCGCCTTTGCTTGGACAGTTGTTAAATCGCCTGGTAAAGGGAAATTTGTTAGTTCGCCTTGAAAAGAAAAATGATAAATTGCCTTGTGAAGGAATCTTGTTAAATCGTCTTGCAAAGAAAAATTGATAAATCGCCTTATACAAAGAACTTGTTAATTCGCCTTGAACTAAAGAGTTGTTAATTCGCCTTGCAAAGAGAAATTGATAAATCGCCTTGCACAAAGAACTTGTTAATTCGCCTTGAACTAGAAGATTGATAAATCGCCTTGGGCTAGAAGATAGTTAAATCGCCTTGAACAAGAAGATTGTTAAATCGCCTTCACCTGCAGATTGCTTATTCGCCTTATACTAGACGAAACTCAAATTTTTCAAAACACAAAAAGACTCACTTTTGATCGTTTTTTCCTAAAATTTCTTGTACAACTAGTATTACTAAGCATATAGGTACCTTAAAAATGCAAACTTTATGGTTTTTAAGCCAAATATTTTAAAATAAAGATTTGTAATTTCTAAGACTTTTCGAACATAAAATTTGAACACATATGATATTTTTCTTGATTCTAAGCTTGTACACCTATATCCTAAAGATACTAGATCAGATTTACTAAGGCAAATGATCTTTTAGTGTACAATAGAGCTTCGAAAACAAAAAAAATAAGAAAAAAATAGTACGGTTTGATTAAAAACAAAACAAACACAAAACTAAACCAATCACGCCATGGCTCTTGATACCAATTATAGAATACTAGTAATCTATAACACCAAAGAACAATATAGAAATCTAGAGAGAGAAAGTGGATGGGAGGAAGGTTCTAGTGAGAGAAAGTAACCAAGAAAGAAAGATTAGATTATGTGTGTAAAATAAACCAACCAACACCCTCTCCATGCGTGGAGAGGATATAAATACTATCACATGTAACTGGCCATGGGCCTCAAACTAGGCTTTCCATGGGCCTTTAGCCCGATTAGCTTTATATCTTAACTATTCGACTTACTATGAGCTACGACTAACTATATTGGAAGTGACTGATACTTTCGTATTCCTAACAAACTGCTGTCACGAATCTACCCCCATTCAGGCAACATGTTGTTCACAAATTTTGAGTTAAGCTGCATTTTAGGCATAGTTATCTTAATGTTTCGCATGTCGTTAATGAGCTTTGTAAACCTGACATAGTATTCATGAATGGTTTCTCCATGGCAAGACCCCAAAGACATGGCAATAGGTTCCCTAATTCACACTTGTCACATAAAAACCCCATATGAGCTTGCGCATGGTAAGAAACTTGATCTTACATGTTAGGAATACGAAAAGTATCGGTCACTTCGATTATATCATTAGATAGCTCGTAAAGTAATATTTGGAAACTAAATAGGCTAGATAAGCAAAAGCCCATGGAAAGCCCATGGAACTAAGCCATATCTGATCATATGTAGGTATAAATACCCTCTCCACACATGGAGAGGGTGTTGGTTGATTCATTTTTCACACATAATCTAATTTACTCTCTTTCATTTTCTCTCACTAGAATCTTCCTTCCAACCTTTCTTTCTCTAGTTCTTTGTGTGTTTGTTTAAGGATTACTTATATTCTACAATTAGTATCAAAAGCCATGGGGTGATATTCTTGTTCGTGTGTGTGTGTTTTTGATAACACCCAAATTGTACATGTTTTCTATGGTGTTATTTGTATATATTTTATCATTTCTCGTGAACTTTCGTTACTTAATAGCTTAAAATTGCTTGCAGGTTCACTTGAAGACATCCCGAGGTTAGATACATCAAAAATCAAATACTTACACATTAAAGAACCCATCATTCAAGAGAGGATCAACAATCAAGCCCAAAGTGCCAAATGTGCGCCGCACTTTCACCCGAATTTCAGCCTATAAATAGAGTTTCAAAATCTCTCATTTTCATATCATCACAAATACAAAAACATCTCTCACACAAACATTCTCCATCATTCCACACAAACCCTTTCTCCAAGAATAAACACCATATCTTTTGGAGATTCAAGATTAAAGAACCAAGAACAAGGAAGAATATCATACTAGTATAAGCAATATAATGAAGTTTGTTATTGAAGCAAGTTATGTTATGAACTCCTTAGCCATGAGAGGCTAAATCTCTTATGACTACTCGGTGATGTTATGATAATGAATAAGTGTTTGGTATGATCACGATCTCTCTAATCTCAAGCTTATGTTGCAATCCTATTATATCTTATCTTGTCATCTTTGCTTATCAACTTAAATTATATAATTATATCGGTATAGGTCGAGAGACCTGTTATGATCTATGTGGTTTTAAAGATTTTTCTATGGTCTTTATCGTTTGTGCTGAGAAATCCACTTTTGTAAATTGATAAACAAATAAGCTTTGATATACTAGTGACTGGATTATTTGAGTGACACATTTGGTCTAGTTAATTAAATATAAGTCTTGAGTTAATTAAGTTAGTTTGTGAAAACATTTTCTGACGAGAAAATCCTTTTTATAAATTAGGGTTCCACCTCCGAGATCTAATCATTTCCAACACTTATAAATTATTTTCAACTATCCGAGTAGTCAACTTTATTATCACTGGTAAAACAAAAGTTATTTTCAAAATTGTTAAAGTCTATTTTTTTTCTAATTATTTAAACACTACTCAAATCCCTGTGGAACGACATGGTCTTACCTAAAAATATTATACTACATGCGTGGGTTATACTTTTACTCGTGTGTTTCCCTATAATAAAATTGTATTTTCAGTCATTATAAATTTAAAGCTTTTGAAACACATCAATTTTTCTCTTCGTCTTGTCTTCTCGTCATTTTTTTTTTGGTTTCAAAGCTTGTAAAAACTAAAAGATCTTTATACTTTGGTATAAGGGTTCTAGTATCTTAGTTATACTAAGTGTACAAGCAAAGATCCAAGAAAAATATCATTTGGTGCAATTTCTTTTTGTTCGAAGTCTTTAAGAGTACCTTTCTTGATTTCAAAATTTTTGGTCTTAAAAATCATAAAGTTTGCATTTTTATGGTTCTTTTACGCTTAAAACTACTAGTTGTACAAGAAAGTCTAAGAAAAAACGTAAAAGAGTGTGTCTTTAAGGTCAACCAAATTATACGTTGCTTGTGGTCTATCCGATTTGAAAGAACTAAAGAATCATTGATCCGGTGGTCGGGGAGACTCAAACCACAAGATATCCATTATTCTAGTAAGAGTAGAGAGAGAAACAAAAGGTGTAAAATAAATGTGAAAGTGTAAATTGATGCAAGTCTCAACCCCTCTATGGAAGCCTTTGAGGGGTATTTATACCACCATCTAATACATAAGTTTACTAAAATGACTATTCTAGTCCCTACGTATGGTGGTATGATTAACTATGATAATTCCGACATGTTGTCACGTAAAATTAAATCCTAACAATCTTCCACCATGGGATGATATACGGAATTACTTATATTATTTTCCTAACAAGTACATATTGATTACGAACAAGAACTTCCATGAAGCTTCCAATGCTGATGATGTCTTCTGTGGTCTTTGACTTCAAGTCTACACTCCAACATGAATCATCTTTGTAGTACCTTGTAGGAGAAATATTGTAATAGGCACGAACTAAGTAACCCATACACTTCTGGTTAAGGAGAAGCTTCTGAATTAGCTTCCCCCTAATTCATGCCACATATTCTTTGTTTAGAAGCTTTCAAAGCTTCCCTCCAAACTAGCAATCCTCTTTTGAGCAGTTTCAAAGTTTTCTTACAAGCTTAGAATAATTAAGTGCACAGCGGAATTAGACACCACATCAAATATCACTGCTTCTTTAAGAATAAGCTTAGAGATTGACCGTTCGAGGAATAACATTAACTGGATCAGCAATGTATCTTGTCACGCTTGAATAATTCTTCTCATAACTCCTCCCCCTGGAAATTCAAATAATGCATACTACCTTTCACAAAATATATCTTCCCCCATGTAGTTGAAGAAATGCACCCCAAAAGCCATAAGTTAAAGCACTGATTTTCTCTACTGTTATGACATTTGTCTTCCCGACCTGGCCTAACAAAAAAGATTTTCAAGAAATATGACTTACACAAGCTTTCAAGAAAAGGAAAGGAAAAGACTCAAGGGTGTGTCTTCCTTCCCCCTTGCTGGTTTCGATACCTTGGAATCAGCAAAACCTTGTACGCACATATACTTGAATACTTGTGTGAAGAATAAATTAGTTCAAATCTATCTTGTGAGAATCAACTGCTGATCAAATCTCTACTCATAAACTCTGTCTGACTATCTTTTAACCAACCGTTTTGTAGTCTATTTGAAGTGACCACTGATGGAGTAAACCCGATGAACCAAACTTGAAAATTTAGTCCATGTTAACCAATTTGTATAAAACTTTGGTTACGAAACTAAAACTACATAAAATAGGATCAACAACCCACCATATGTTTACCACTGATGGAGTAAACCAGATATATCAAACTTGAAACTGAAGTAGAATTCCCCGTTCTTGTGACTTAAGCTTGCATTATTGTTGGACAAAATTATGTAGAGAATTTATGCACCATTGAAATCTCTAAGTACTCAATACTTACTCCGTTTCAAAGTCGAAATTGTAGCACCAAAGTCAATTAAGTCCCGAATATGCACTTTTCTTCCTCCATGAGAGTGAAGAAATAAATTGCCACACCAAAGTCAATTAAGTCCCAGATGGACAAATCTCTCCCACCAGACAAAGTATGAGACTTTCATCATCGCTTGCGATTATCCACATCGTCTTCATCGTGTGACACTGAGAACTACAACGTATCTCCTTTAAGTAATAGTTATCCAGGTCTTCAACCAACCAACCCGACTACTGGTAACTCGATAACCCAAGTCTTCATCCAAAATCTTAAGCCCGAGCAAGTTATCATTGAAAGTCGTGCATCCAACCAACCATGAATGACTAAATCCCGACTTCAAGATAAAATAAGTACACGCCTTCATGAAATTAAACTTCAATCTTAAATAAGTGTTATCCGATCATCTCCGTAGTCACTTAGAAAAATTAATACCAAATCAAGCCTTTTTTTTAAAAATAGTTCCATGATTCTTTATACAAATTGATCCCGGTCTCGTCACTTAAATTAGTCACTTTGTCATTATGAAGCTTAAATGTAATCATTAAACCCCATATCCTTATAACGATATAATTTAGGCCGACCCTGATATTAACAAAAAAACGACTCGTCCCTCCTTTCATTTCATTGATAATCGACCCATAACACGTGTAATTTAACATCGGCCTAATTATTTTTAGAATCCGTCCTAACTAATAACAACAAATCCAGCTCTTTAGGTAAATCATTCATAACAAATCATGGCCCAACATATACTCGACCTAATATGTGTCATTAAACTCAGCCCTTTGAAAAACCTGGTCCATTAACACAATTGAGATATATACCAAGCATCCCTAATTTAGTGATAACAAAATTACTTCTTCAACCCTAATCTTTATATACCCGCCACCATCTTATACTCCCTCCCAACAACAGTAACCAAAAACAGATCCACTCATACAACCCATCCACATCAAATAACAAATATACACATTTTGTCTCATCTCATCCTTCTAGTGCAACCCATAATGATAGATGGTATACAAGACAACATTTATCTTGTTTGTTTCATCCATATCGAACCCACCACATGAAAAACACAACAACCCTTTTAATTAACTACTGTCAACACCGAACCATAAACCTTTTTGACATTAATTGGTTATATGAAGCATAATGAAGATAATGTTTTGGCTAAGATCTTTTATATAAGGTCTCGGGTAAGGTATTTTTCTTTTGATTGCATGTTTTCTTATTTTCAAAATCGAAACAAAGATGGATCATAACCCAACTGTTATAGATCTAACTTTACCTTCGTATATAAAAAGAAAAAGCAATGCTTTTTGATAGATCAATGACGAGGTTGTAGTTTTTGTGGACATCTCTTGTATTGTAAAATACAAAACCCAATTGCTGAGATCATATTTTAATTTGAGTCTTGATTCGAGTTGTGTTGTATAATAGAGGATGGGATTTGTTGTGATATGTGGGGGATGAGGAGGATGGATAAGTTAGATGTGGAGGATGTTGAATGTGATGAAGGGATTAGAGTAGTCTTGGATTTGATGGTAATGTGTCGTTGTGTGGTTGTAAATTATGATTCAAGTTTTAAATTTATATTTTGCCGACTTAACGAAAAACAACACTTTAACGAGAAATGTACCCGGTCGGTGGTAGATTCGTGGTAAATAGGGTGTCGATCACTAAGAGCGAGAAACACTTTCAATTTATTAATACTTTGGTTTATCTAATCTAAGTTTGTCTAATTATTGCTAAACCTATGCTAAACCTATGTTAATTCCTAAATCTAATGGATAAGGGGGGTTTTCTGTCTGAGAGACTGGTACAGGTTTTGTGGTGACTAAAACCAATGCAAGACATTAAAATACACGCAAGGAAATTAACAGAAGATAAAAGAGCAGTCTAGCCAAATATAAGAAAATTGTATCAACCATTATTAATCCAATCAAAACGTTGGTTTGTTTATTTACTGCAATGATTACTTATCTCGAGGCGGCATATCATTCTTAATATTAAGGCGGTACTTCTTTCTTAAACCTAGACATGTAGAATTCTGTCACAATTAAACGCATCTGCATAAAACATCCTTATTTGCTGATTATAATCTATCTTAGGGATTAAAGCAATGGTGATCTTGTTAAACCCTAGCTCATAGAGACTTTACCCACTTACTTCTTAATGGAAATTCATACACTAGTGGTCTACTAACCAAGTCTTTACCAATTAATCAAGAACGTACTCGTTGATACCAAGGTCACCTTATGGTCCAACTAAGCTCGTGATCTAAGGGAAAAGATAGGTCGTTATTTGTGATCCTATTGGTCTAGATGTATAAATCACTATATAGAAAGCTATGCTGTCATCTAGATTACTTGGTCCGTATCACTAGATCCAGTTGAATGATAGGTCGCATACACAAGCACGTAAACAAGTATAAATTGATAAACATAAACAAGCAATCAACGATAAATTAAGAAATCGAGATAAACAAACCAAACATTAAGATCTTCATACTAATGGCTAATACCCAAAGGTATTAGCCTTTAAACATCATAATTAATACAAAAGTAATGATTTAGCCAAGGTAAACTAACCTAGTCAATGAATGATACCAAAAACTGAATGATTATAAGAGTATAAGAAATTACGCCTTGTCTCCTATGAAATTAATCGCGTTTCTCGACCTCTTCTGCTCTTTTTCTCCTTTGAAATCAACTTTTATAGTTTAGGTATTGAGAATATGATTTAGTACACTTAAAACTTGTTTTTGAATCTTCTATTTATAGGGTCTGGAATATGGTCGATACGACGTATCCAAAGTCTTAGATACGGCATGTCGGGGGTTTCTTAGAGTAGGGACCACATTTGATTTCTTCCATAATATTTTATTTCCATATAGCTTGAATACTGGCGTATTTCCTTCGTTTGGATATAGCTTATTGGATCATGTTTCCTTCATGGTCTTTGGTGAATGCAGGAACAGATACGTCGTATCTTCCTTGATGGATACGGCGTATTGGTTGTCAGAATAGTAATCTTCAAATATCTTTGTTTAAGCTTCA
>BQNB010063112.1:0-14827 GCA_026074375.1 Tanacetum coccineum
TTTGCTTATTTTAAATCTAAGTGATTGTTTGATTACCGATATGGGTTTGGAGTATCTCGCAGATGGGAATTTGATGAATAGTTTGACAGGACTTGATTTGAGTGGATGTGATAGGATTAGTGATGATGGTATATGTTACTTAAACAAATTCGATAATCTAACTGATTTGAGTTTGTCAAGGTGTGACCGTTGCCTCACTGAAGATGTGATTTGTGCTATATCTCATATCCCAAACATATTCTTCTCGGAGTATTGTGTTGGTTGATCAATTTAATGGATATAATCACTGATTCATATATTTCTGCATTGATATTGACAGGTTGTGGAGGGCTGTTTGAAGTAAAGATTACTTCTATTATATGCGGTTGTAATCGAGTGGAATGTAGGTATATACGAACATTATGATTATATGAATTTAAATATTGGGATCTATCATTATAATATAAATCTATTATCATGATTTTTGCTAGATATATATATACTATTATTCTTATTAATATATCATAATATATAATATACATAACATCATATAAAAATTTTATAACATAAAAATATAATATTAGTTATATATTAGAATAAATTTATTTGATTATTATCAAATAATAATATAACTCGTGTGGCTTTACATGCTTTGTTCTGGGAGGACTCAACTTGAGTTGCTTTCAATCGCATACACTACTAGAAAATGGAGCATCAGCGACGGAATTTCCGACTGACATATTTCCGTCGCAAATTACCGACGAAGTTCTGACATATCAGCGACGGATATTGTGATCAATTTTTTGTGAAGATTTTCAGACGGAATTGTGACAGAATTCTGACGGATTATAGCTTTGACGGAAATCCGTCGGTATTTGACTTATATTGCGTCTACTTTCCGACGGGTTTCCGACATATATGTTTGTCCGTTGCTTTTCAATCGCAAAAGATAAAACTTGCATTATTCGGTCGCTAAACTGTTTATAGTTTAACACATATTTTGTTGTTGGGTTATTTTGATGGATGTTTGTTGTTGGGCCTATAAGCCCATTTCAAGAAGGTATATTGCTTATTATAGATAACAAGCAAGATTACCCGCGCGTTGTTGCGGACGTTATTTTTTCGCGCATTGCGGGGCATTTTTCTTTTGTTCGGGTTAATTTATTCGGTCTCATGTTTAATAGTTTGTTTTTTTTCTCATATTAAACGATAATTTTTTTTTCAATAAAGGGGATATTTTTATTTTTTTTTGGCCCATGTCTCATGTTTAATATTTTTTTCTTCAATAAAGCCCGTTACTATTTTGGCATTTAGTGTAATGGTAAATGTGTATATATATAATTTTACATTTGTATAACCGAGTAGTATTTTACTACAGTATTTTATCATGTTGTATTTGATTCTATAGATATTTTATCATCTAGCTACATGTGACTATAAATTAATAAGTTAACTTAGAACATGTCTAACATGTATTTCATTTTGTTAAGCCGACACTATTTGGTTTTATTACGTTTAAATAAGACACAAGAAATCAACGAGTTTTTAGTCGTTCTTATCATGCCATAAATTAGACGTGTATTGATATAGTGACGTTTATAATTTATTGACAACATTAACTTGCACAATGAACATAAAGTTTATACCAATTCTTTTAAGACATTCATCGTAATAAGAATTTTGGGAGTGTTTCATATGCGAATCCTGCTATCTCAAGGTTTAAACAAAATAAACCCGCACAAAATAAACAAAATAAAAATAAAATAACATTAACGCCCTGCAACAACGCGCGAAAAGTTAACGTCCAAATCTTGCCGCGCGAGTAACCATGCTTGTTAGTTTGTATAAATCTTGCTAAAGATACATTCAACTTAAGTAAAATACATTTCCCATTACCAAAATACATCTAAGTTTTCACACATTATTGCAAACTTCAATTAAAATTCCTATTAAAATTTTCAATCTCATTTTAAAACTTCTAAAATACCATCCCAAATACTATTCCCTTTAAAGTTTAACACACACTTCATTGTTCCATCAGTTTAACACTCGCCGGCGACTACATAATTAACTTATTTTAATTACATTAAACACACTTTGTTACCAATAGCTCGCAAAAAATGAAAAAAATGCACGTAAAAGGTTTTTTTGCAGTTACTTCCATAACTAAGTTTTGTAACTAACTTCATCAAGTTCCTTTTAATGCAATACTCCTATTTATATCTGTAAGATTAAGGATGAGTGATGCAGGCCCAAGTATTGAAGAACGGGCTATTTTATTTCTGGAAGCCCAAGATCGTGTGAAGAAAGGCCCTTTTTTTAAAAGGTCATAACTTGGGCTCAGATGATCCGTTTCAGGCCCAAGACCAGCCGTTTCGAAGCTTGGAACGAGGAGAACGCCGTGGTAACCAAACATAGTTGGGTTACGGGAGTTTCGAGCCTTGAAACATCATATTTTAGGAGTTATTTATATTTTCGTGTTTTTTTAAGAATTTGGAACTTTTGTTTTTGGCATAACTTTCGGCCCGTTTGTCTTTTAGGGCCCGTTTCAGTTTCATTTTCCTATTTAAGTATTGTACTAAGCATCTGGCTATTCAGTTCCAAAATATATGAAAAGTTCATTTTTGGCAGTTTTGTCAAGAATTTGCCTAACTATCGGTATTCCTCTCGAATCAACGATAATTAGAAGAATTGTTTCTGGGTATTCGTAGAATCAACAGATCCAATTAGTTATCCTGTTTAACACACTACATCAGTTGAATGATGCAGGCCCAAGTATTGAAGAACGGGCTATTTTATTTCTGGAAGCCCAAGATCGTGTGAAGAAAGACCCTTTTTTTAAAAGGTCATAACTTGGGCTCAGATGATCCGTTTCAGGCCCAAGACCAGCCGTTTCGAAGCTTGGAACGAGGAGATCGCCGTGGTAACCAAACATAGTTGGGTTACGGGAGTTTCGAGCCTTGAATCATCATATTTTAGGAGTTATTTACATTTTCGTGTTTTTTTAAGAATTTGGAACTTTTGTTTTTGGCATAACTTTCGGCCCGTTTGTCTTTTAGGGCCCGTTTCAGTTTCATTTTCCTATTTAAGTATTGTACTAAGCATCTGGCTATTCAGTTCCAAAATATATGAAAAGTTCATTTTTGGCAGTTTTGTCAAGAATTTGCCTAACTATCGGTATTCCTCTCGAATCAACGATAATTAGAAGAATTGTTTCTGGGTATTCGTAGAATCAACAGATCCAATTAGTTATCCTGTTTAACACACTACATCAGTTGAGAATGATGCAGGCCCAAGTATTGAAGAACGGGCTATTTTATTTCTGGAAGCCCAAGATCGTGTGAAGAAGGGCCCCTTTTTTAAAAGGTCATAACTTGGGCTCAGATGATCCGTTTCAGGCCCAAGACCAGCCGTTTCGAAGCTTGGAACGAGGAGATCGCCGTGGTAACCAACATAGTTGGGTTACGGGAGTTTCGAGCCTTGAATCATCATATTTTAGGAGTTATTTACATTTTCGTGTTTTTTTAAGAATTTGAAACTTTTGTTTTTGGCATAACTTTCGGCCCGTTTGTCTTTTAGGGCCCGTTTCAGTTTCATTTTCCTATTTAAGTATTGTACTAAGCATCTGGCTATTCAGTTCCAAAATATATGAAAAGTTCATTTTTGGCAGTTTTGTCAAGAATTTGCCTAACTATCGGTATTCCTCTCGAATCAACGATAATTAGAAGAATTGTTTCTGGGTATTCGTAGAATCAACAGATCCAATTAGTTATCCTGTTTAACACACTACATCAGTTGAGAATGATGCAGGCCCAAGTATTGAAGAACGGGCTATTTTATTTCTGGAAGCCCAAGATCGTGTGAAGAAAGGCCCTTTTTTTAAAAGGTCATAACTTGGGCTCAGATGATCCGTTTCAGGCCCAAGACCAGCCGTTTCGAAGCTTGGAACGAGGAGATCGCCGTGGTAACCTCTTTTCTTACATGTTGTAGTATAAGGAAGAGTTGCCTATGCCTAGCTTTGATTATTTATATTCTTTATCAACCAAACATACTATACCAAACATACTATACGCAAGGTTAATCTCTCATGTCTTCTATAGTGCCACCGCTTTCCTTCTACACACACGGTCTATAATGCAATGTGTAACCACCCAAAACCTTGACCTCTTGTAGTGGATTGTCAGATTTAAGACTAGCATATTTAAAATCTTTTAATATTAGTTCAAATTGATTGGACTGGAGAGATAAGAGAAAGTAGAAGGTATGTTGTTTTAATAGTCAACCCAACACATCAATGACCACAATCTTACCCACTAATCTTTGAGATTTTTTTTCCTTCCAACCCACTTCACCTCTAGTCACTGTGCAGATTGCATCATTGTTTTTTGATACGAGTGTTACTTTTTGATGCAGGCCCAAGTATTGAAGAACGAGCCATTTTATTTTTGGAAGCCCAAGATCGTGTGAAGAAAAGCCTTTTATTCAAAAGGTCATAACTTGGGCTCAGATGATCCGTTTCAGGCTCAAGACCAGCCGTTTCGAAGCTTGGAACGAGGAGATCGCCGTGGTAACCAAACATAGTTGGGTTACGGAAGTTTCGAGCCTTGAATCATCATATTTTAGGAGTTATTTACATTTTCGTGTTTTTTTAAGAATTTGGAACTTTTGTTTTTGGCTTAACTTTCGGCCCGTTTGTCTTTTAGGGCCCGTTTCAGTTTCATTTTCCTATTTAAGTATTGTACTATGCATCTGGCTATTCAGTTCCAAAATATATGAAAAGTTTATTTTTGGCAGTTTTGTCAAGAATTTTGCCTAACTATCAGTATTCCTTTCGAATCAACGATAATTAAAAGAATTGTTTCTGGGTATTCGTAGAATCAACAGATTCAGTTAGTTATCCCGTTCATCACACTACATCACTTTTGTAAAAAAAAATTGCCATTTTCTCTAACAATAGAGAACTAACAATAATATATTAAAAGGTTTATAAAACATATTAAGTAAACAAAAATTTCTTTTCTTTCCTTTATCTACTACGGAGTACAACCAGTAAGGATAAATTGCAAATAAAACATACACTAATTATGTTGCTTTCTTTGTTAATTCACAACTTTACATTCATTTAATTATTACAATTGTATAGATAGAAAAGTCCTTAACAAGCATGTACACAGTACACACATACAAGAAAAATAAATTATTTATCAAATGCCTTTCCTACTTGAAATTTAGCTGATTTTTTTCCAGTAATACGTGAAACTATTGACCAAATGATCACAGTACATGAATGTTGTATGCTGGTAACAACAAAGCGACCTTCACTTCTCCTTTCTTATGATCTCTTTCAGAACTGGTTTCCATTGTCATCTCTTTCGGCAGAATAAACTAAAACCACTACGGCTTAGCCTACAAAACTACAAAAATATAAAAGGATTTCACTAAAAAAAGTACTTAGAAATGTAATACAAAATGCATGGCAATAAGTGATATGAACAAGAAAACGAAGGGGACAACATAAAATATAATAAAACAGAGAAAACGGTAACACAACTACGATGAGATATCTAGCTAGAATTAATCTATAACCAAAAGCATGAGTTCCTTCAACGCTATTTTAAGAACTTTAGGTAGGCTTTTATCCCATATTTTGAAGTTATTGGTCAAGTTTTCTTCCTAACCTGAAAATAATCCAACCGTGCAAGGTGATAGATCGAGTTTTGAGCATATACGTAGCCTTTATAAACACGCATGCTACACTGAAACATCACAAACACCACAATTAAAGAGTTAGTAAAAAACAGTGTTATGAAGAAAAATCACTAATGCATCATAAACTTAAAGGAAGATATAATTCAGAAGAAGCCAACCAAAAAGGGACAGACATTTTTGTTTACTGCAGCTACATAGAAACTTGATGAGAGAGGGTAGTAGTAATATGGAGAGATGAAGAAGTAAATGAAATATGTGTTATATAATCACTTAACAAAATAAATAGAAAGAGACGCTAAATAGTCAGCTACTATTGAATGCTGAGTTGTCGAGATTTGAGGGTACTACAGTAAAATCGAGGGTTCTTTTTATAATATAGGTAGATACAATGAAGCGCCTATTCAAAACAAATACGCATTACATCTGCCTACTAAAAAATACTAGTTTGACTAGGAAAAGTCAAAGTATCTCTAAAATGAGAAAGAAGATATACAAATGGGAAGCTAAGAGGATCTCTAAATGTACAACAAATTTGTGTAGGTGAACTCTATGTAGAACAATCTTTTATGAAAATGTTTGAAAGAATCACCTTCAGTTCGTCTTCTTCTGATTTTCTGGTTTTGATCGGCGTACAAGCAATCTAAATGTCCATACTCCCAACAGAGTCGCTTCAATGGGTGCAAGCCAATAAACAATTATATGCTCCTTTGTAATATGAGCATCGAAAGCATATGCCCATCCAATTGCCTAAAAAAATACCAATTGTCAATACATACATTTCAAGACAAAAGTTGACCGACTATCAGTGTCAAACAGCCACAATTGACCCGTTTAAGTCTAGATGGGAATACGTACAGCAGCCGGATTCATGCATCCGCCGGTTAAATCTGATCCGAGTATATGAAGCGATAGTTTTAAGATGCTACTAATCCATGTCTTTCTAAAGAAACTACCACGGATGTTTCTATCAAGGCCGAGTGTGATCAGTACGTGAGTGAATGTCAATAATCCTTCTGTTAATGCACCTTGATGAAGGTTGATCACTAGCTCTGGCCCTCGCCATATTTCAGGAAAGGTTGTAAGGATAAGCTTTACCCCGATGATAGATCCAAACACCTGATAATCAGCCATAAATGTGGGCAAAGTGAGAACAAAAAATCTGATTGTTAAGATAAAATTTGCAAGATGCGATCAACTAGAAGAGTTTCACATAACTGTTATGCATTATGACATTCGATTATGTGATAATGTATGCTAAATGAAAGTAACAAAGAAACTAAACATATATAATGGCTCTTCAGAAACATCATTGTACTACCTCTATGGCTCTATCCAAAATTAACGATAACTACAAATTCTTATTTTCTAGGGAGTTTTTCAGAGTTTCTAACAGAAAATTAAAAAATCCACATTGGGAGTCTTTATAAACGATTGCCTATTGTAGAGCCTAATAAAGCTTGTCATCCACTTAACTCAATAGAAGATCATATTCACGTAAGGCCCATAGATGGACTTCTAAACATTTTTCCTCTAGTCAAGCTTTGTCTTAATCATTGTAAAAAGTCCAACGCATCATTTATTCAGAACATTAGGAGAACTCTCAACACAAGACACAAATATAAAACCAAGAAGATTAGTGATCTCGTATCTCCGTAATTTCATATATTCTCTTAATAATCACATTTGTTGCAGCTAGTATTGAATTCAATCATATAATTACAAGCAAAAGTAGGTCATCCTAGATACTAGTTATTGCAATTGATAGTCGTAACAACTAACAACACACATCCGAGAACAGCCTAAGGAGGTGTTTGGGATTGCTTATTCCAAAATCAAAACTCCTGCACTTCTTTTATTTTAAAAGCAACTCTAGTGCTACATATCTCGGCCTTCAACTAATCAAATAAAGAGTGTGGATAAGTACTCTCAAACAACCTAAAAACTACGTATACGTTGTATCAAAACACAATACAATGATACATATGATAAACATTTTTAATAAGCATATACCCATTTCTAAAAAGATTAAACCATATAAATCGGCTAAAAAATTCACATGTAAATTAAACAACCCTGAAGTGGTCACGCCAACCTCAAGAAAAAGGAGGGTTTTACCCGGTTTGAGTCTGCGTGGCGGTAGGGTCAAACCGCTTTGATTAGTCGGCCAAAATATCATAAATCATGGTTACCCAAAATTCAAAAAAAAAAACCAAACAACATCCTAAATATACAAACAAACCTGAAAAGGGATTCTTGCAAGATTGAACAGAAACACAAGAAAGGTCCCATTAACAGCAGAAGTAAAAACAACAATAGGATTATAAGCACCACCATTGGAAAGCTTAACCAAATAAGCAAACAAAAACATATTCACAACAGAAAAACAACACCTAAAAAACTCAGAAGCATGACCATTATTACTCAACCCAAATACATTATCAACAATTATCCTTATTGTCACGCTTGCCCAAACCCACATGAAAGATAATATTGTATCTGTTATGACCAACTCCAACATTCCCACCATTTTTTATGTTTTTTTAGGAATTGAATGTGGGTTTTGTGAATTGTGTTTGATTGTTTGTTGGTAAATTGTCATGTGAAGAATTGCCGGTATGGGAGGCAATTGAAATGGGGAAATTGCATTGAATTTGTTGGCCCTTTGTTTATAAAATTGTTGTTTCTATAAATGTAGTATGTCTGGTTTATCTTTTTGCTTTTTTAGGGGTGTAATTTTTGTTTTCATTATTTATTTCATACAGGGTAAATTAGAAAATGTTGTCTCTTAGTAGTATTTTTTATTTTTATCACTCCCACCAACTCTTAATTGCATAAATTGGCATTGTTGTTCACCTTTAGTAACACTCGGGGCCCTTTTTACTACCGCCCGTCAAATTTTTCCGAGAGTGCCCTTCACGTGAGGGTAATTCAATCTCCATATTGTTCTCGCCTTCTTCCACTTGTAATTTCGTTTCCCAAGAACCCTGATTTACACGGACGAAATTTGCAATCTATTGTTTGGTTATATTATCGCGAAAATTTCTGAAATAACCCATCGGAGAACATGATCTCTTGCAGAGACCCAACTTTTATTTTTTTTTCAAATATGACCTTCCAAATCACGCAACATGTTGAGTGATAACCTCGACCGACACGTGTCACAATCTTAGACAACATAGCAATTAACGAAAAAAAAATTGAAACCCAAAATTGGCATGTATGAGGATCGTGCCTCGTATATGGCGATTTACATAAAAAAACAAATATGTCATAATTTTTGGCAGCGTTGGCAGCTTTTTGGCAGCATATATATTTGATGATCGCGCCTAGTTTAGAGTGATTTAGGTTTTGGGAAGCGTGTTGTGATTTTACAATTCATAGTGTATGAAATGATTTATCACTGAAGGGAAATGATGTATCACTGCCAATTGCAATAGTATTTTGTTATTTTTTAAAATACGAATCTAATTATGCATATAAATGAGAAGTGATATAGTTACTAGACAAACATATCTTTAGTTCTTAAAAAACAGTAGTTTCATTCAAGAAGTTCTGGTAACTTGATTTAGTTTGAAGCTTTTGTTGTTGTTGTTGTTGTTGCATTGTGGATTGTTGCGGTTTGCGGTGGTTTTTAGGTGGTGTTGTTGTGGTATTTTTTTAAAGTGTTTTGTTGTTGGGGAATTCGTGTTTTACTTGTTTATTATAAGATGGATTTGAGCGGTTACGAGGTATAATTTTTTTTATTTTAAATTATTTACTATTTTATTATTTGATGTTTATATGTGTAGTAATATATGGTTATTTATTTATTTGTTAATTTAGGTATCACGTGTTCTTACTTGTAGAAGTAAGTTAAGGTTGCTTAAATTAATTAGAGAAAAAATTAGTGGCACTAAACGAGAAGAACTATTTAGGCAATCTTGTTTTGGCTGGGTGTTAGATCAAAATGATTGGACAGAGAATTGTATTTTAATACATTTTATGTTAGGTCGGCAAATTAAGTTAGTAGGTGATGGAAATGAAAATCTTCCTTTATATTACCATATAGCTGATAATATTCAAATACAATTTGGTCGTGAAGAATTTTGCCTTGTGACTGGGTTAAGGTTTGGGGTCGAGAATTGGGTTGACTATGCCAATGATAATGAGCTTATTCCTTTTAGGCGACGGGTGTTTCCGTCATATTTAGATGGTCAACATATTACAGGCACAATGGTAAAAAAATCATTGATAACAAGTCGTTTGATAGATTACACGACGATGATGCTGTTAGCCTTTGTTGTCTATCTTGCAGCTTGTTTTATTAGGTGTGGAGGGTAAACGTAGGGTCCCTGACTGGATGTTATGGTTAGCAAATGATAGGGTAGGTTGGGACAAGTATCCTTGGGGTTCTTATGTGTGGCTGACATAGTACTCCCAACTCAAGAATGCAAACGTTAGACGTTGGCCGTCCCTATATGCCAGTCAGCCTGCAAATGAAATTGATAAGAAATCGTATTCGATCTTTGGATATGTCATAATTTATTTTATAATATTTAATTGTGCATTTAATTTATATGTGTAACGAAAAATAATTGAAACAATGTCTTTTTTTAGACTTGGATATTGGAGTCTTTCCGAGTAACAGCCAGTCAGTATTATAATCGTTACAATCGGTATCCTAGAGTTGTTTCTTGATCTAAGAAAAAAGGGAGGTTTATGGGAACCATGGTTTATGGTTTTTTTTCATGTGAGTTTGATTTAATTTTATAGTTTATTAAGTTGACTATGTTGTTTATTTCATAATTATTAATATTTTTTATAAGGAAATACGCCTGCTACAAGATTGACACCTGACGAGATCGAGGCTCGATCGGACTGGTGGATTTCTAGTAGGGCATATTTTGACGGCGGTATTGGTCAAGCTGAACGAGTACCTCGTCATTTAAATCGTAAAAATATGTATGAAGTTCCCTTAGATTTTTATCGAGAATTTAAGGAACAAAAAAGAGTTCTTGAACAACAAAAAAGAGATATTAAGGAAATTAGAAAAAACAAAGCTGATCGTCAACAAATGTATGAAAAAGTGCGTAAATTTATAGAGGGCATGAATGTTGAGCCGGTGCGACAAGTAAATAAAGGACCGATCAATGTCAGCCAACATTATGGGATAAGCGATTTAAGTGAATTCCCAAGCATGCAGGTATAATTTTTATGCATTTAATATAAGGAAAAGTAAGTAAATAATTTAAGTTTGTATTTATGGGTATCCACAGGGTGGTCCCTCTTCATTCCAGACACATCCAAACATCAGCTCCTTCTTTAATATTGGTACGCCAACAAATTGGCAAACCCTAATGCCGTCGCAACCAGGTTCATCTAATTGGCAAAGCCAGATGCCGGCCGCAGTCGGCCACTCCATATTGGCAACCCGCTATCCCGTCACATCCTGGTATTTATAATTGGCAAAGTCAAATGTCATCTCATATGGGTAATCCAAAATTACAATCCCCTATTGAGATGCATCATGATGCTGCTGGCTTATTTGACCAGGTAATGCTAAATTTATATATGAATATGATTATATGGTACTAACCATCATGAAGTAATAAATGTTTATTAATTGTTGTTTTTTAGAATATACTGAATCGAGGAAAGAGGGAACAACGTCCTAGCATTTATAAACGGACTCTATACATGGAACAACCTCCTACTACAGTTTTACCCAAGCAACGTGGTAATAAAACTAAGAATAATGTCAAGAAGGATAATTTATCACCTTTGAATCTTGGGAATGCTTTTGATGATGACAATGAAGGAGGCGCTGACGTTATGTTTTTGGGTGCCCAATTCACTGGTAATTACTTAGTGTATGAAAATGTGGACGTATCTAAGGTAATTGCTAGTCTTGTATATAAATTAATAAATAAACGCATGAAAGTATGTGCATTTATATTGGTTATTAACTTGGTTGTTTAGGTGCGGCGAGAGAATTATGTTAATTACACATAATTTTTAAATAACCCCGATTAGATTTACTTAGATTGTTATATGAAGGGTTATTTAGTTCCAGTTACCTTTTGGCAACAACTAGTTCCACATTTGTATATGCCTGACATTGATTCGAAAACTCTAGTAGGTTGGTTGTCCAGAGATGTAAGTTTATTAATACAAGTTTAATACGGGAGTTATTTATATTTTTAGCCAGTAGCATCTATTTATTTTGTTACTTTGTTTTGAATTAGCACATGAACTCTTGGTTGGAGCTATTAATTAGGAATAGGACTACAAATGCTCCGTGTACAGTGGCTTATACGAATACAATAAGTGTACATCCGTAAAATCAACGTTTTCTGATAGAGACGGACAAACACGCTATTGGAACATTGGATGGGTCAACGCGTCCGTATCCAGCATGGAATGATGTTAATTGGGTACTTATTGCGTTACTTATTCGTTTTAAAACTTTTAGTACAATTTATGTATGATTAGTATTTAATAAGTTATTTAGTTTGACATAATTTATTTGTTATATCTTTGTAGGTGTTTATGCCCATACATGTTGGAGGAAATCATTGGGTCACGAGTGTAATAGACTTAAGCAATTCTCATGTTTATGTGTTCGACTCCCTGCCTAACGAGGGAAGAAAGAATTTGTTATGGAACATAATTTAACGTTGGACACCCGTGGTTAATAACATTTTGCAAGGGCGTAGTTGTTTCAATGAAACTAGAGGACCCCATTATTTTTAATTTTCATACAATGATGGTTTGGGTATAGATGTCCCTCAACAATCTAACTTCTCAGAATGTGGAGTCATCACATGTTGGTTAATCTCTTGTTTGTGTTCAAATAGAAAGCTAATAGTGATGGGTGATAGTCAAGAGTTTTGGGAGACAATTAAAAATAACATGTGTCAATGTTTTTATCTGTGTAGGTGTGAGTATACTAGAGAATGTGGTTATGATTAGTTTTGTTTTTGTATATAGTGTATGTTGAAATTGTAACATTTTATGTGAAATAAAATATTGTATATTTCTTTGATAAACAAATAATAAGTAGACATTGCATTAAAAAAACATTACAATCGAGGATAATTGTTGTAATACAACTTGATTAAAAAATATAAACGGACATAATAATGATAAGGTTAACCACTGCCACTTCCAAGAACTGTATCTTTACGGAAAACCTTAACCACATTTTTCCTTGTAATGTTAAGAAAATGTTGTGACGGTTTAGGAGTAAAAACAGAGACATTAGCTAATATCATAGCAGCTCCTACAGTAATATCCTTTCCATAACCACCTTCACCAATGACTTTGTAATGTATTGTTTCAGGTATTGTACCTGATAGATCTTTCATAGTCACATTTAGATCACCAAGCATATTCGAAGAACAAGACTTGACTACTGCAACAACTTGGTCAAGTTTTCCCTTTTTCAGATAGTTGTCGATGTTTCCCAAACATCCAGTTACAGTGCCACCAAATGCCGTTACATAATTAGTGGCGCTAACCCATGCCCCACTGTTGAAATCATCATCCTCGGCCACATCTTCATTAATTTTTTGCATATATTGTTGTGTTGACATTAAAGCCCTATTCGAATCAAGAATAAACACTTTTTCTCTAAGCAGCTTGGCTTGTTGAACAATACCCACAGGACCGATTATTATCCTAACTGGATTTGGGGTTGAGGGAGATGGTTCAGCACGTGTGTTACTAGATAGTTAAACAACACCTGTAGGACCGGGTATTATCGTAACTGGATTTTGGATTAAGGTAGATGGTTCAGCACGTGTGCTATTTAAGGAACGCAAAGAAGGTGTTAAATGAAGATCGAAATCATCTATATCAAGACCGAATTTCCATGGATCAGTTTCGTTATTGAAATTAGCATCCATTAGAGAGAGTACTGCTAACAAGTTGTGTGATAAAATGATGAGATGGTGAGCAGGTTTATATATATTAAACAATTCAATGATAATGTATAAACATTGAGTTGACAAGTCCCTGAAAATGGTTTCATTACTAAGTAGTTAACGCGATTTAGCACATGATTGTTACTATTCACTGACCGATTAGACAATTCATTGATAATATATAAACATTGAGTTGACAAGTCCCTGACAATGGTTTCATCACTAAGTATTCGACGCGATTTAGCACATGATTGTTACTATTTACTGACAGATTAGATAATTCAATGATAATATATAAACATTGAGTTGACAAGTCCCTGACAATGGTTTCATCACTAAGTATTCGACGTGATTTAGCACATGATTCTAATAATTTTTTAGATGTTTTTAAACATATAAATAGACCTTCAACTTTAAACAATTTGTGGAAAACTAGAAGGGGGGTTGAATAGTTTACCGCTTTTTAATATAATGTTTATGTTTGTTAATAAAAACTTAGATTTGACTTTATGTGAATTCAACACTTGCACAATATAAACAATATACTTATCTAAACAATTAATAGGATAGTATGAGCAAATAAGGTAAGACAAGAGATAAGAGTAAGAACAATCAAACCACAACGCGAGGATTTATAGTGGTTCGATAACGAAGCACCTCTTCTCCCTACTCCACTCCTTTAGCACCAAACTCGAGAGTTTTCTTCACTATGTCAACAAACTCCCTTATGGCGGAGAAAACCGTCAACTTTCGCTTATATCAATTTTCGACACTAAGCTAGATGTCGAGTTCTAATCTTAGCTAGAACCAATCTCTCACGACTTCACAACTTTCGCTTATATCAATTTCCAACACTAAGCTAGATGTCGAGTTCTAATCTTAGCTAGAACCAATCTATCACAACACAACTTCACGACTGGTTCACGACTTTACAACTTCACATCTACTTCACAACTTCACTACATAACTTATCTTCACACCTTGATCACGACTACACAACTTCTTCAATCTTCACAACTTCACACTTTCACAACTTCTTCTCACCACACTACTTATATCACAGCTATCTAACACTACTAAAAAGGATCACCAAGATCCAACTATAGTTACAACAATCACCAAATCCTAACAACTACACAACTTTATAAGATTTACAAGGTATGATATGGATGCAATATGGATTTTGGTGTGTAATACTTCTTCATTAGATGATGGAAGTATTCTTCTTTTGAACT
>BQNB010063112.1:16495-35813 GCA_026074375.1 Tanacetum coccineum
ACTCATATTTGATAATGTTGTTCACACAAATCGATGTTGACACCGTAGGGTAGAGTTATGTGTATATCTGGTTATATATATAGTAAGATATTCTATATATATCCGAGTCTTCCCATTTACCTAACGTTGACCATGTTCTCCCTCGTATAGATAATGCCGCTAAGGATAAGGACCCAAAGTGCTGGCCGACCTGCTGCCGAATCATTAATAGGGGGAACGGGTGTACGGGTTAGTAGAGGTAGAAGGGGTAGAAGACCTAGGGAAGGTAATGATGAGCGTGTTGAGGATTTGAATGGTCAAGGAAATGACAAGGGTTTGGGAGCTAATGAGGGTGTAGAGGGAGTCAATGAGAATGTAAAGGGAGCCAATGGGGGTGCACCCGACTTCTTAACGATCATTGCCCAGCAATTGCAGAACCTTTTACCCGCCATGTTTGTTCAGTTAGTAACCGATGAAATGTTGGAAATCAGAATGGTAATGTGGTTAATGAGAACGTTCAGGAGAACGTAGGGAATGTGTTAGTAAATGGTAACCGGGTAGGTTATTCATATAAGGAGTTCTTAGCTTGTAACCCTAAGGAATATGATGGTAAGGGAGGTGCTGTAGTTCTTACTCGTTAGATTAAGAAAATGGAGAACGTACAGGATATGAGTGGTTGTAGTAATGACCAAAAAGTGAAATACACTGGTGGAACTCTCAGATCCGCACGCTAAGCCGGGAAGTTGCTGTTAGTATGTCATGGAATGACTTTAAGTTTATGATGATACAAGAGTTTTGTCCTAGTCATGAGATGCAAAAGTTAGAATCTGAGTTGTGGAATCACGTCATGGTCAGGGCTGGCCATGCTACGTATACTGATAAGTTTCATGAGTTGGCGAGGTTAGTTCCTCACTTGGTAACTCCTGAGAATAGGATGATTGAAAGGTATGTGTATGGCCTTGCTCTATAAATCCGTGGGATGGTGGAAGCAACGGAGCCAAAGACTATGCAGAAGGGAATGCAGATTTCTGGTGCACTGACCGATGAGGCTGTGAGAAATGGATACATTAAGAAAGTTGAGAAAAGAGGAAATGTGAGGGAAACTAGCAAGGATAAGAATGGTAGGGATGACAATAAGAGGACTGGGACTGGGAATGTTTTTGCTACTACTGTAAACCTTGTAGGAAGAGATAATATGGGTACTTGGTCCAAGTGTACCACCTGCAACTCCTACCATGCACCCGGAGGCCCTTGTTACACATGGTTTAACTGTAACCGCCCCGGTCATTTGGCAAAGGATTGTAGAGGTGTGCCGAGGAATGTGAATCCTGTCAATGCTAGAAACCTAACTGTTAGAGCATGTTATGAGTGTGGTAGTACCGACCATGTCAGGCCAGCTTGTCCTAGATTGAATAGGGCACGAGGCCCGGAAGAAAATTGTCCAAATCAAGTTGCTGCTAATAACGGCGGTCAGGGTCGTAGAAACCATGGGAACAAGGCTAGGGGTAGGGCATTTATGTTGGGAGCAGAGGAAGCTCGCCAGGATCCAAATATTGTGACAGGTACGTTTACTTTGAATGATCATTTTGCCACTACCTTATTTGACTCTGGTGCCGACTATAGTTTTGTTTCTACTACCTTCATCTCTGTTTGGCGTAGAGACCACGATAGGTTTAAATATGAGATTGAGATAGCTGCGGAAGCTAGAGAGATTGATAAAGTTATTAAGGTTGCAAACTGGATCGGAGGGTCATGTATTTGACATCGACTTGATACCTTTTGGATATGGGAGTTTCGATGTGATTATAGGTATGGACTGGTTGCCTAATTAGAAAGCTGAGATAATTTGCCATGAGAAGGTAGTGAGGATACCACTACCGGATGGCAAGGGCTTTAGAGGCAGTGGAGAGAGACTGATAATCGTATCATTTGGATGTTCGTCTAATACGTTATCAAACAAATAACCTCAAATATATATAATATATATATAATAAACAATACATATACGTA
The DNA here is from genome assembly GCA_026074375.1 of Tanacetum coccineum. Lineage (NCBI taxonomy): Eukaryota > Viridiplantae > Streptophyta > Magnoliopsida > Asterales > Asteraceae > Tanacetum > Tanacetum coccineum. The sequence continues at coordinate 18,485 of BQNB010063112.1, forward strand.
TACGTAAGCAAAGTATCATACAAATTATTCTTAGGAAAGAATAATAAGTAATCAACACGGGTATCGTTCTCCTCGGTGAGAGGTGAATGGAAATTTACGGTTATGTCAAGAATCGAGCTTGAATGTCATTAAAGATTTGGGTTTGTTTCTAATTCTACTAATGCAAATGGGAAGTAAATTTAAGGCACGCTAATCTAAAAAGGGACAATTAAAACATTAAGCATTAAAACGATAACGGGAATTTTAAAAACGCGACTAAAACCTAAATTATCAAATTTTAACCTTAAAAATGTAAATTTAATTTCTAACAGTCCTAAATGATAAAAAATGATTTTAGAAAAAAGAATCATATTTTTTTGACTTTTATTTAATTTTTTATGAATTAAAAACAGATTTAATCTAAAAATAATACTAAACATGCTATACTATCTTTTATAAAAAAATTCCAAAAAATTTACTGTAAGTACTTAACACTAATATCTAATGTAAGAAAAATAAAACTGCTAAAGTAGGCTTATAAATAAAGCCATAAAAATCTAATAATCTAGAAAAGCAAAACTGGGAATAAAAGGATAATAAAAGAAAACTGCCCAAGAGACCTTATGAAAAAGTCCCAAGGGGCAGTGGTAGTGTGTATGTGTTGTTGAAAGGCAAGGTCGCAAGGTTACGTCCTGGACTTACTTTTTTACTAAACATTTTTTTTATTTTTCTTTTACCAAACAGTTAAGGACTAGCTAAATAAGCAACTTTTAAAAAGAGACTTTTACTAAAACTTAATTTTAAGCTATGAAAAAACTATTTAAAACAGACAGTTTAAACTTTTTAGCTTTTTTTTTTATAGCTTAAACTGTTTGGACAATCTAGGACTAAATAAGCAAAAGAAAAGTAAACAATCTGTAAACAGCCTATCCCCTAGACCTAATAAGCTCAAGTGACTAAAAACAAGCAAACAAAATAAGCTAATGAGCTTTGAAAACCCATTAAGACATATTACATCTTATGGCTTTTAAATGGTTATAACTAAATTTTAAGCTAAGATTATAATCAGATAAGCACTAAGAAAAGTCTAAAAACTAAAAATAGATAAAGGCCTACACCTTATAAGTTATAGGACCAAACTAAGCTAAATTATAGCTGAAAAAACAAACAAGTTGCATTTAAGCTAGCTGACACAAATGAACTTAACGGACTTATCGACTATTATTTAAATATCAATAAGGCTAATCTAAGCTAAACGAGAAACGCTAAATGCCTTAAAACAGATTATGGATAAGCTCAGAGAACACAAAAATGCAAAAAAACTTAAGCAAATGAAAAGAAATAAGCTGATATGAAAAGCAACTCAATGACATAGACTAATGATTTTGGATTTTTGGGAAACTTAAAAGTCCACTTGAAAGCTTAAAATTAAGGACCTCTACAATACTTTTGACATACTATAAGCAAAACAGATTGACTTAGACTATTAATAGTCATGCAACAAAAAATAAACCTAATAATGAGCTAGGATTTGACTCTAAATCTGCAAAAATTTTGTTTTAGCTTACCAACTTTTAACCTATTTGACTATTTTCTAAAATAAAGTTTCAAAACCATCCGCTCAAATCAGATTGTAAATACAGACTCATTTGGATGTAAAAACTACAATTTAAGCAAGCTTTAAAGAAAATTGACAGTTTAGCTTTTTGATCAACCTTTAAAGCTGCAAATGTGAACATTTGTTGACACAGATTTAAGAACTTAATAAAAACAACTTAAAGCTTTCTAAAATTATCATAAAGACTAATAGCAAGGCTAATGCAAATTGATTTGAAAACCAAAAGCTTACACAAGCAGTTTTAACTAAGTTAAAACTGTTTGTGCCAAACACCCCTTTAAAATTTAGATATCACTTTTTTAAGCTTAAACATATTTGAAAAAGCCTTGGTTCTTGACAACAGATTATGAACTAAGCAAATGAAAGACAAATAAGCAAATTTCTAGGTAAAATAAGAATTTATTGAAAGAGCAAACATAATAAGTTATTTTAACAATAACTAGGCAGATACACTTAAAAACTAATTTAGACTAAGCAATGGACATAATAAGCTATTATTAAACAAAATTAGCAGCAATAAGCATAAATTAAGCAAAATGAAAAGCAGAGAATAAGCAAAAAATAAGCAAATCAGACAATAAGCTAAATTTTAAAGTAAAAGAGATAGTACCTTTGTCCCAGCTAAACATGAACTTAAATGCTCAAAAGAGCTTATCAACTAGCTCTAACTTATCAGAGATAAGCTGGTAAGGAAGCCATAAGCCCATCCATTTCTGGCTTATCATCCTAAACAGCCTATTCAATGAATTTTGAGACAATTTGAGTGATGGCTTATTCAGTTAAGCTTAAACAAGCTTAACTGAATAAGTGATGCTTAAAAGCAATGAGCTTATTGGTTAATTCAAAACACATTTAAAACAAGTTTGCTTAAGAGTGAAACAAGAATAAAAGACACAATTTAAAAGGAAATTTCAATTTTATTAATGATTTAAACGTTTACAAGCTTTGAAAAGTAAAGTACAATAACTAAAAGATAATAAGCTGAAAATAAGCTATACTACACTACTCTACTCCTACCCTAGATGCCTTGCACTGTGTGATTGAGCCTCCTTTTATAGATGAGGGGAGAAGGATCTAGAACCTCAGGAGCGTCTCATAAGCTTCATTCCAGACCCTTAGATCAAAACAACCTTTCATCCATCATTTTGAGCCCTTGGATCTCTTACACACGTATCTCAACCAATCATGGCCCTGTGGAGTGCCCGGTGTCAGTGAATGCCAGCGTGTCTGGTGAACTCTTTTAGAAGCCAGGAATGTGGGAGGTGTGGAATGCGATAACCCTGCGTGTGTTGGTGCTTCTATGTAAGAGAGGGAGGGAAGTGGTAAAAAGGTATATAGTAACTACGGTTTTGACTTTGGACTGGGGAGTGGGGTTTAGGTTTTGACCAAGGGAGATTGGGCTTTTTATTATTTCATTGGGCCAGGTTAAAGTGATTTTGGATTTGGACTATTTGTATTGGATTTGTGACTTATAAGTGAATATGGTACATTTAACGGGGCAGCCCGGTCTATAAAATAGGTACGGGTTGGCCCATTAAGGATGTATATGCCTTCGGCTTCGATTTCTCATACTCTTTCCATTCCCGTGCTCGGTTTTGTCCGTTTTGCTTTATTATTTTGTCCTTTTGTGTAATATCCGTTACCTGCAAGACATAATTGACAAAACAAACATATACAATGCATTTTTATGTATTTATTGGTCATTATTGGTCTTTTTAGCTTAATAATAAGATATAAAAGATATGTGATTAAGCACATATCAAAATCTCCCATACTACGCTATTGCCGTGTCCTTACGCAATGTCATAAACACACTTAGAAAACCAAAAATTCCAATCCCCTTAGACTAATTACCTCAAAAAGTAGCTAAGGGTTGGGTTCATCTAAGGGATTAAAAAATTACTAGTTTTACCTATTTTAGGATTTATTTATTATTCTATTTATATCATCTACTTTTACGGAACATGATACACTAAAAGGATAAATTTCAATCATCCTTGATTTTTCAACATGCCCCAAACCAAGCTTAAAACGAAATCATTGTTTAAATACAAGCCCTTAGATGCTATAACACTACTCATAAATGCTAATTGTGTATGCATAGCTACTTTCCGCTCCCTTATTCCTAAATCCTCTAAAGATTTTATTATTATTATTGGTGACAAATAAATTAATGTCTTATTCACATAAAGTAAACCCGGTTTAGACCACAATTAGTTTGAAATCCTTTCCTAAAGAGACGATATGGTGAGAATAAGGTCCACATTAAGGTTCTAATTTCGCACGATTTAGGGGTTATCCTTTTTATTTCATCCGAAACAACTCAACTACGAGTCCAGAGACGGAGGCTTTAGTAAGATAACCCCAGAGTCGAAATTTGGCTTTATTATTATTATTATTATTGCGTAATTATTAAACCTCGGTCCTTTAAACAACTGCTTCATCAGTATGCGAGCCGACCATGACCCAGGAGTCTTATTTTGACCTCGGTAATTTCCTCGACCTTTTAGAAGGCTGCAACATCGGTTGTGAGCCGGCAAGATGCAACAAACTTTTATCAGTCTCGGATTATTATTCTTACTATAGGCCTTCTTTTGAAGACTGCCACATCGGTTGTGAGCCGGCAAGAGGCAGTAAACTTTTATCAGCCCACAGTTTTTATTATTATTATTACCTCCACCCTTTAAACGACTACCACATCGGTTGTGAGCCAGCAAGAGGTAGTGGTCTTATTTCGGCTTCGGTTTATTACATAATTATTATTATAGCCAAATTTCAAGTCCTGTGGTCTTTTAACTACCTAGACAACGGTAGCGAGCCGTCAGGAATCGGTAGCCTATTTCCCCACAACACTGACAAAACCTCGATGTGTACCTTAATTTCACCAGAAGGAATCTCTACGAAGTGATTTAAACTAAGAATCGCAAAAACCTAAAGTAACTTTATTTATTAACAATTATATATAGGTTATTTAGGTGATCTGGAAGCCAAAAGCCACAATGACCATTATGAGCTTGAAAGAGGATTCCAACTACATCTATGGTTAGCATCTAATTTATAAAACTCTCTATCATTTTTCGTTCTTCGCAAATTTAAAATCTTTACTAAAAAGATCCGCGAATGCTTAGTCTAATAAAAGACAAGCTTTGCCATATTTAAAGTCAATTATGGAATCTTGCAAACCTGGCTTTTTTCAAGTAATATTCGCGTTTTAAAGCTTCTTGTATTAAAGACCTAGCAAAAGCTTAATTTATATAAGTTACGGGGCAAGCTATAGGCGCAAATGCTCGATCAAGTCAAATTTTATTCCTTAAAAGACAAAACTACATGACAAAAGGACTTATTTTATTTTGTTTTTTTTATATTTTGGCATTATTTTTGCTATTTTTGGTGGAAAATGGGTTCGTGAAGACAGGTAAATGCAGTAAGATCAATCGAAAGATCCCCCCATACTAGAACTACAACATTGTCCAAAATGTGAGATGTCACCCCCAATACTCATTTCACAGGTATATTTAATATTTAAGGGGTCTCTAGCACATCTAAAGCCGTTTATTAATTATGTAATAGATAAAGTTATCAACAAGGATTCTAGGATATTGGATTCTCCCATAAATAAGCTATGCTGAAGGGATAGATAGATCGAGTGAAAGGGGACAAAACACGAGCACAGAGTACTAAATCGGGATCTCTGGACATAAAATCACGAAACACGAGAAAGGAAGAGGCGAGCCTCCTCACATCACATTTATTCATAATTATTATACTAATATACTACTACTAGGGATAAGCATGGGTTGCCACCCACGAAGCGCTTATTTTTGTTAACCGAGTCTTGAGCCTGACTCGATCCCCCATACGTGAGCTGGTCAAGGAGGATAGAAATGGAGAAATGGAACATCCAAGATAGGAATGTCCTTTCCATAGATCATCATCGGGCTTTGAGAATCATTAATAAGCTGAAAAACATTAAAGCCCCGATAAGATAAAAGATGAGGGGATTTCTCCTCTTTAAAAATGAGAATTTCAAGATTGAAAACTTTGTCCTCATTTTCGGATGAAAAACCGAGACGCAGTGTCAAACAGGGATAAAGGGTAGGAAGGGTGGGTAAAACATTAGGCACATAAACATAAAGTTCTCTTGTCGATTTATCAGAAATATCATCCACCACTTTTGTAGTCAAAACTCCCGTATCGGGCTCAATATCAAAGTAAATATCATCATCTGGAGGTTTTTTAGGAGGACGAGGAGATGATGGAACATTATAAAAATCAACGTGAAATGATTCATACTCAGGAAGGGAAATACAATCGTTGTTAAGTAATTCTTTAAGAGAAAGAACACCCCCCTCCGAGTCATCATCGTCATTCTCAATACCCAGTGGTATCGAGTCCTCCGGAGCAAGAAATATATCGATATCCTCCATAAGAGAGTCAATATCCTCGACGGGGATAGGAGATGGGGAGAAAGATGATACTAGCATCCAGGGAATCCAAAATTAAGTTCTTCCAGAGAGTGAGGAGATGAATCATCATTCAACAATTTTTCAATTAGACGAATATCTTCTCCCGGACCGGATTCAATAATTCCCGGTGGAATTGGATCGATAGGAGCGAGTTTACCGGTGAACTCCTCGATAAGAAAAATTATTGAATTAGCACGATTAAGCAAAGATTGTACTGACTCGGGTATGGTATCTAAGTGATCAATTTTTTTCCCGGTGGAATAGAACAGACGATATCTAAACTTCATTCTTTGAGAAGAATCATCACCAACGTTGTCATATCACATCATCTTTCATTATCGGATAAATCCTCAGATAAATCCTCGGACTCACTTGGGGTTAGGTTAAGGTCCTTAACACTAGACTCATTTTCTTCGTCCGATTCCGTTTCTGGAATAGTGTTAAGATGCTCATCCTCCATTATGAGAGAGTCCGTAATTGGTAAGTCGGGTGTGATTGCAACTGACTCATCAGCTTTGACCATTTAGCAGTACAAACTTCTTCAACTAGCAGTATTAAGTTTCCTTGGCAGTACTAACTTTGTGCTGGCAGTACTAACTCCTTTAGTACTGTTGGCAGTATTAAGTCATATGAAGATTTATTCCCAATAAAGAGTTTGTACATCTTTAGAAAATTGAAGTAGCAATTCTTGCATACTTTCTGGTTTATTTTGCTCTTCTTCCACAGCTTTCTTAATTTTAAGAAATCTCTCCTCAGCTAGCAATAAAGCCATACTTTTTTCTTTAGGAGGTATTTGATCGTACTTCTTTAAAAAGGCTTGTATAGCTTCCATTAGATTTTCTCGAGCTTGCAACATTTCCGTACTCGTTTCTTGAGGAGGTTGATGAACGACGGAATACTGCGGGGGTTGGAATTGGTCAAAACCAGAAGAATTAGAATCATAACAAAGATTAGGTTCATAGTAATTTTGGTTCATCGGCTGACACTGAAAACTTTCATGAGGACCCCCGCAATTTTCACAATAAAGATATTGCTGTGGATAACTGGGTGAATTTTGTTGTAAATAATTGTTATCAAAGTTTTGATTGAAACACGGGTCCTGATTGTAGACAAACGGAACATGAGGTGGACAATCATAACCATGGTGAGCATCGTTCCCACATAACTCACAAGAGTACGTCTGGGGTTGTGGAGAGTGGTAGGAAAAATTCGGAGGATTATTAAAAGAATTTGGATTTGGATCAAAAACGTTAAAATTGCATTTCGAACTATATCCATTTTCAAACTTACTTCCACACCACGCACAAAAACACAGTAAACAACAATACTGATCATCATCCATCCAGTTTTTACAATAAAGACAATGACGATAGTCGAGTGATGCCATAAGAATTAAACGATAGAGGAAAAAAGAATATTTTTGGATTTTATGAAAGAGAAAATTAATCAAAGAAATATATTTTTGGTTCCGATAGTTAAAAGGTAGCTCTCTAGAAAACGTACAAAGAAGCCGAGGAGCGGGTAAGCGCGAAGCTTTTAAAAACCTTCTTCTTTCGGGTCGAAGTTCGTAGGATCGACCCTCCTCATACATCTCTTATAGTATGTTAACTAGAGAAGAGCCGAAACGACAATTAACAAACGGTTATTTTCAATATTAAAATAAAAGAAAATAAGAATAGAAGTGTAAAATATTTTTATATAAAATAAAACAAAAACTTTCACGGGGAAAGGATCTTCAAGGCTCGAATACAAACAATCCCGCAAAAATCGCTACACCTCTCCCCGGCGACGGCGCCATTTTGATAAATGTCTAAATACGTATCAAACAAATAACCCTCAAATATATGTAAAATACATATACGTAAGCAAAGTATCATACAAATTATTCTTAGGAAAGAATAATTAGTAATCAACACGGGTATCGTTCTCCTCGGTGAGAGGTGAATGGAAATTCACGTTTATGTCGGGAATCGAGCTTGATTATCATAAAAGATTTGGGTTTGGATTCTATTTCTACAAATATAACGCAAATGCAAGTAAAGGCAACTAAAAACTAAAGCAATTAAGATAAAGCACAAAAACGATAACGGGAATCTAAAAACGCGACTAAAAACAAAATTATCAAATTTTAACCCTAAAAATGCAAATTTCAAATCTAAAAGTCTTAAGTGATTAAAAATAATTTTTATAAAAAAAGAATTATATTTTTTTGACTTTTATTTTATTTTTTATGAATTAAAAACTATTTTAAACTAAATTAATTATTAAAAATAGTAAACTAATTATTAAAATTCTGGAAAAATACTGAAAAATACTTTGACTTATGTAGATTCTAGGAAAAATAAGAACTGGAAATAAGCAGTGGAAATAAGCTAGTAAAATAAGCTAAATAGGCTGTAAGCATAAAACTGAAAACCCACTTATAACCAATTGGGCCCAAGGGTCTAACAGAAAAGACCCCAGGGCGCAATGGTTAAGGTGTTGGTGAGTTATGGTTGAGGTCTCGGGTTCGAGTCCTCCCAGTACTCCCAACAACTTTCCATTTTTATTTTGCAAAAATAATTTAAAAAAAATATTTTTAACATGAAAATAAGCAACTTTAACAAAACAACTTTTTGAGAAACATGGAAATAGGCACAAAAATAAGCAAGTTAATCCAACAGTTTTGGCTAAAAAGCTAAAAAGCTCTCAAGCAAAAACTGATTTGGCTATTCAGCTTCATTAAGCTTAGACAAAGCTGGATAAGCTAACCAGGGCTTATTCTAGTCCTAATAAGCAAATCTAAACAGAAAATAAGCAAATCTAATAAACAAAGAAGACAGAAATCAAAAAAGCATATTTGGCTAAATTACTCCTAAAAATAGTCTAACATGGCACTTCTAAGCTAGATTTTAAGCTACTAAACTAATAAGCTAATCTTCAAAAGTTTAAAACAAATTAAGCTTATACTACTAAGATCTAGAATAAGCCAAGAATAAGCATTTTGAATAACTAATTAGCTAAGAAAAGGCTATCTGAATGTGGCTGTTTACACTAACTGCTATGTTTTTGGTTTTTTTAAGTTTTTGTAAAAGCTAAACTACAAATTGTAGCCCTAAATTCAAATATCTAAATGATGGAATAACACCTTAAAAACTAAAAACAGATTAAGCTCTATATCCAAAAATTTTGTGCTATGAAAATCAAGACCTAAACAGATTAAATCTAACCAAGAATTGAGAATCAAAACTGACTTTAAAAACTCAAAACACTTGTATACAAAACCGATTTGATCCAAAACTTGTATAAACCATTGAAACATAATTAAAACTTCAAAAACAAACTCAAATTATGCTACACCATTTTGACATTCAAAAATACAACTCAAAAGCTTTTTATAATAATGATTCAAATCCAACAATTTTACTCAAAACTACACCAGCAGACTTTCATTTTTGATAATCCTAAACATAAATCTCAAAGAAACTCATTAAAAACTAGTTAAAACTTGATCTAATACAGATTTATGATGAATCAAAAGTCACTTTTGAAAACAAAATGGGCAAAACAGTATTAACTTGTGTTAATACTGTTTGATCCAAACACCCCTTTAAGTTTTTAGATCCAACTTTTAGGCTAGAACAGATTGTAAAGTGATTCAAAAAGTGAAAACAGATTAAGCTTAAGCTGAAATAGGGACAATTAAGCATTAAGATCACAGAAATAAGTACAGGTAATAAGCAAACTAGCATAAGCAGTTTTAAGCAATAAAAGGCAGTTTTTAAGAAAACACATTCAAATGACTTGTAAGCTGAAAACTACATCTAGAAAGCATAAATGAGACCTAATAAGCAATAATAAGCAATAAAAAGCAGAAAATAAACAGTGCAAATCAGCAAATACAGTAAATAAGCTAAAATGTGGAATAGAAAACTTACTTTGATCCTTTGCACAAAATAAGGATTGAATGCTCTTAGAGAGCTTTTCTACAAGCTCTAGCTTGTTTGCACAAGCTAGTAAGGTCCAATAAGCCCATCCCTTTCTGGCTTATCATCCAATAAAAGCTAAACTCCATTATAAGCATAGGTAAATGACTGTTTTAAGTGATTAGCTCATTCAGTTAAGCCTTAGAGAGCTTAACTGGATTAGGACTAGCTTATTAGGAAATGTGAGCTTATTGAGCTTATTAAGTCGTTTCTAAACACATTTTAAGTAAATTTACATAATAGTAAAACTAGAACTCAAAACAAAATTTAAAGGAAACTTGAATTTTATTGATATCAAAAGTGATTACAAGATTTAAAAGGGAATTACATTAAAAATAAGCAGGAAATAAGCTGAAATACAATAAGCTACTCTAAGCTACACTACTCCTAAAACTAATACTACTCTAGATGATCTTCTGTGTGTGATTTGCCTTACTAGTTATAGTGAGAAGGTGAACCTTCTAGGCCTTTGAGACGCTCCCTCATCTTTTAATCTCATCCATCCATCTAAACCGCCTCAAAATCCAATGATCACAGCCCTTGATTCGAGTGCACGTCACATCCTCTAATAGGAGAGCAGGGGATTGCCAGCGTGGCTAATTTAGGTGTCAGAGTGTCAGGAGAGCTTCTAGAAACAAGAGGCGAGCGTGTGATTGAGGTGAAAAAGTTTACCCTGTGTGTTTTGTTGCAGGGTAAAAACGAGGAGGGAAATGGGAAAAAGATATATAGTGATTTTGACTAGGTGTTTGACCCGTGTTAATACTCGTTTGGGTTGACTTGGACCAGGGGAAGGTATTGGGCTTTTTGATTAAATCATGGGCCAGGAAATGGGTTATGGATTAATGGTATTGGATTTGGACTTGATAAATGGATTTGGTTTATTTTATGAAAGGGCTTAGTGTAGTATAAAAAATCTAATGAGGCTGACTTGGCCCATTAAGATGGTATGGGTTGGCCATTAAAGGATAAATACGCCTTCGGCTATGGTTTTTTCGTAGTGCTCTTTCCATTCCCGTGCTCGGTTTTGTCCGATTTGTCTTCGTTTTTGTCCTTTTTACTGAATATCCATACCTGCAAGACTCAAATCACAAAATACACATATACAATGCTTTTTTATGTCATTTTCGTTCATTATTGGTCACTTTAGCTCGTTTTATTAGGTAAAAGGTATGTGTATTTAAGCACATACCAGTTATGCTTAATGAGTAGTTTTATTAGTGCTTGTTAAGTGATATTGTGAATTAGGAATTAAGTGTGGATTTTAAAAAGGTTTAGTTGATTAATAATCTTCAATTATTTAAATTTGTAGTTTGAATGTTTTAAAGGGCAAAATCCGGAAAAATAGTCAAACTACACATCTAGTAATTAATATCTTTTTAAGAGATTTTTGTCAAAATAAACCAACGTTGTGAGATAATTATATTTTCTAAGGAAATTGATTCGTTAATAAACCTTAATTCACACTTAAGGAACTTTTGACGTCACTTAGCAAGCATATTCGTCTTATAAATCTTTTAGATCATTTTAGCATAATTCTCATAGTTTGATTGATTAGTATACTTCTAGAATTAATATTAGTATAATTTTTTTAGTATTACAAATAGTTTTAAAACCAAAAATCTTAAAAGATAATCAAGCATTTTACTTCAAAACAAAAATGTGGGTTTTAATTCAAATCTCGTTGGGATTTCGACACTCGGAAGATTGATCGTTGTTTGTCCTCAAGCAATTTTCACATCTAACGGGAATTACTATATTATATTACTCGACACGTTTTGTAAGTATCAGTTTTTGGCGTCGCTGTCGGGGAGATTTTGTTACGATCATCACGTTTTGTTTCACGGTTGATGCCTTGAAGATCCTTTCTCCTTGAAAGTTATTTTTGTATCTTTTAAAAATATAAAACACAAAAAAATATAAAAAAAATAATAAAATAATAAAATAAAAAAATTTCTAAAAAAATTTTCATTTTATATTCGTTTATTAAAAATTCGAAAATATTTTTCTTCTTTCTTTTTCAATATATTATCTTATCTTACTATATAGTGCATGAGCACACGTTCTTCCGCTAGACGACTTTTATCTCCTATTGAAGATCCGGAAAGATTATTAAGTCGAAGGAATCGAAGTGAACCGTCACTCCTTTTTAATCTAGAAGAAGACGATATGGCCGGACAAGCTCCGCCGCAGGGTCTGATACCCGACCTCCGCTCGAAGGAGGAGTTACTTCAAGCACCAACCGATGGTGTAGGGGATTGGTATGTGCTTAATTACACATACCATTTTCCATTAAAAACGGACTTAAATGACTGAAAACATACCAAAAATACATTGTATTTGTATGTTTTATAATTGTATTGTGCAGGAAACGGATATTCAAGAAAAGGACAAAAACAAAGCTAAAAACGGACAAAACTGAGCACGGGATGGAAAAGTGTGAAAAGACAAAGTCAAATCGAAGCCAAAGTCAGTCAAAGTCAAACAGTCAACAGAAAAGTCAACCCCGACAAAGTCAAAGTCAACCCCGAGAAGCTGAATCAGAAGAATACAAACTTGAGGGACCAAAATTGCCAATTCCTAAAGTTGTAAAACAAGGAGGAAAGATACAAGGGGTGGAATTGCAAATTAAGTAAAATATAACTTTAGGGGCAAAACTGCCAAACCCCTAAAGTTATACATCACAAGGACCATTCATGTAATAACTCATTAGGAGTTGAGGGGCTAAAATAGCCAATTTTTCAAACGTGTACACCACAAGGGACGAGTTTTGCAATAACAACATACAAGATGAAGGGGTTACTATTGTCAAAACCCAAAACCCTTTACCCTGTTACCCAAAACCAAACTTTCCCGCCCAAGCTCAAAACCCCATTTCTTGGTTCTTGTTCATCTTCCCCACTTTATCCCTGTAACCACAAAGAAATTCAAAGTGTAAAACCAAACCCTTACCTCCACTAACCTCCCTAGTCACATGGTGCCATGCCATGTTGGCGATCCCACACATTTCAAAGATTTCAATGGTTTTGATGACTTCAAAAGGAGCACAAAGGTTGATGGATGGCTAAGATGATTGTGGGTTTCTACTCACAAAACAAACACACCTTGTTTCTGTCTCACAAAAGAAACACAAGACAAAGAGCTCAAGACCTAATTAGTATTCTATAAATAGGACCAAGTGTAAGCCATGAAAGGCATCTAGTTTTCAGCTTATGCTATTTTTATCTTTATGCAATTTCAATTTAATCAATGTACTCCTTTTTAAAAGTGAATGAAAAGTTTGAAGTTTTTCATGTTCTTAATTTCTTGTTCCTAAGTTCCATATTTGCTTGATCATTTTGAAAAAGGTTCCTTAAAGTCTAAAAACATCATATAAGCTGTAAGAACTTGAATGACACAAGCTTTATCATAGTTTGATGGTTATTTAAGCAACTAGTTTCAAAATTCAAATATCCTATTAAAAGCAATGGAGCATGGTAAATTCAGGATGGCCATGGTTTAGAGTCTCATGGGAGACGTATAGGATTGGTTTTTAAGCTAATAGAAGCTTATTATTTTTGCCATTAAGCTAAGGACTTATGTAAGTCCCTTCTCAAATTTTTCATTTTTTTAGCTTATTACAGTAGCATAGCTTAATTAGTGCTTATTTCTGCTTAGGTTGCTTATTTGAAAGTTACTTATGAACTTGCATGCTTTTTAATTGATTGTATGCCCTTAGTTTGAGTTTTAAATTTAAAATTATCTCAATTGCCTTGAAACTACCCAAATGCTTATTGCTTATTTTCAGAGCTTATTTGTTGTTCATATCAGCTCATTTGTACTTTAAGTAGTCAGTTAATCTGGTAACTTGAGAATTTTAAGCTTAAAACTTCTAAAATCAGTTTGAAAGAGGAAATGGCCATCTTTAAGGGGTGTTTGGCATAAGCCTAAAGTGGGTCAAAATGGGAGTGTAATTAGGTTAAGGTAGTAAGTCTGATTTAACTAGCTAAATTAAGGTATATTAACTAGTTTCAATAAGCTTTTATAGATTAAAACTCAAAAGAAGGGATTACTATAGCTATTGTTAAGTTTGTGATAAAATTGAGTTTACTAGTTTTGCTTATTTTGATAATCTAGTTAAAGGTAGTTATAAGTTGAGTTTTTATGTCCTATTTAAGTGTATTAATGCATTGAAGATTCATGTATGGTTCTTGCATTTGTTGCTTGTGGTTTGACAACTTCTGTCAACTTAACTTAGAAATGTTAAAAAGTCACATTTTAAAGCTATAATTTAGATAAGTTAAATTTGTTGTTAGCTTCTGAAAATTGGTAAATAAGCTCTTAGTAGGCCAATTTAAATCTGTTTGAGCTTTGTAAGCTATTACATCAGCTTAAAAGGTCTTAAAAATAAGCCTGCATTTTGGCTTTTGTCATTTCAAAAAGGTCAAAACTCAGTAGCTGCTGAGTATAAAAGCCATTTTCATAAGCCTTTTTATAGCTTAGCTTTACTCTAAAATTCTTTTTGATTCCTGTTTCTTGTAGCTTAATAGCTGTACTTTAAGATTATACAACTAGTTTTCCCTTAAGGATTCATCTGAGTGCTTAAAAATAAGCCAAAAGGTTCCCCCTTCAGGCTGTTTTGCTTAAGAAGCTCCCCTGGTGTTGAGCTTGCTTATTTGAGCTTATTTGTGTAATTTGTTTGCCTAATTGTATTCCTAAATGCTTATTTAGTTTGTATAAGTGTAAGTCTTTGCTTATTTCCCATTTTAATTTGCTTAATTGTCTAAAAATCCAAAAAAAAGAAAAGAAAAGCTTGATTGTCATTTAAGTTTTTGGTTTTGGTTTTAAACTATTTTATACTAAAAATTAAACTAATATTAATTCTAAGATTTAAAACTACAAGATTATACTAAAAATGATCTAAAAATATAAATAACTAATATGCTTGCTAAGTGACGTGAAATGTTCATCAAGTGCGGGCTTAGGTTCAAGAAATTAAATGACAAGTAAAATAAATTGCTTAAAAATAAATGACAAGTAATTAAATGACGATATTTAAATTGGAAAAATTTTTAATGACTATTAATTTTTTAGAACCTTTTTAAACCCGCACTTAAATTCTAAATCACTAATCACTTAGCAAACACAAGTAAACTACTCACTACTCATAACGAAATTCAATTTAACAAACATAGCATTTAACGACAAAAATAAATCTACACCAAGCATGGCAAAAATCAAATAAGCAAAAATATCATAAAATAAATCTACTCTAAGTATTGAAAAAGGATTAGAAAATGGAACCGAATTGAAGAGCCTCAAATAAACGAATACCACCCGATTTATTTAGCTAAAACAAATAATCAAATTTGGTCTAGCTAAATAAACCCTTAAGCTCCGCGCCTCATGAGTTGACCGGTACCAAAAAGTCAAAAAAATACAAAACTGTTAACACTTAATAGTTATATCAATACACAAGTTTAGCTATTACTGTTTTAACTATTACGAGGCCCAAACAAATTTAGATAATCCAAATCCACTTAATCCAAATTAAAACCATCATATGATCGTAGTCCAATTAACAAGAAATGGCCCAAAACATTTAAGACCCAACTTAATTCCTAAATCTATCGAGCCCAGGTTCTTAATTTTTTATGAACCACTCTAATAAGCTCAGAATAAGCTGCCTAGAATAAGCTGATCGTGGAATAAGCTCACATAATAAGCCATGATGCCTATATTAAAAAGCTACACTAATAATACTTAAGACAAAGCAAACTTTAATAGAAACTAGACGTTAAAGGCGATTAAGCTCTATGCTTTTTAATAACTATTTAGCATTAACGAATAAGCAATCTCAATAAGCCAGAATTACCATGAACGAAATAAGCACTTAGAACTAGCTAAACTAAAATCACGATAATAAGCTAACACGATTTAAGCTAAAACTAGATCTACAACTTGAAATACTTAATAAGCCTTTTTCGCAAACAAAATAAGCATTCAACTATTCGAATAAGCACATAAGCATTCAAAAATTTGATTTAGCAATTTAAGCTCACTTTAATCCAAATAAACTATTTAGAAACTAATCTTAATAGAAAATATTAGCTTCTATAAAATCTAAAACTTTATAAGATCAATAATAAGCTAATCTTAAAAATGAATTTTATAGAGAAAATATGCAAACAAAAAACAAAACGAGATCTCCAATAAGCATCAAACCATCTTTATTACATCATCATAAAAAGCTTGTGAAATAAGCTAGTACAATAAGCATGAATCACAAAAATAAGCTACTACAAATTTGAAGCTAAAAACTTAAAAACTAAACTAAAAAAAAAATAAAAAAAAATAAAAGACTTTTTTTTATGAAGGGTGGCGTGTGATTATATAGAGTGAGAGAAGGGTAAGTTATGAAAATATGTTCCAATGATTAAGTAATTATTCCACCAATCATGAGCCTAGGATCCGGTGCACACGGATTGCCATGTTGATCAGCCATTGAGGGAAGCCCACGTGTCTCATATATTGGCTTAAATCTTACGCAGAGAATAAGGGCTGTTGGATCATTTATGCTCTTCACAGAATTTGCAATTTGAAATGATATAAATCCCCTTGCCACGTGTGCTTTCATCATTTGCCTATTCCCTCAAAGTGCTTGGTCACGTGCCTTATGGAAATTAATTTCAAACCATGTGCTGCTTGCGTTACCGTGACATCACTCATCAATTACGACACATTTTTTTACTTTTCAGGTTGGGCTATAAATTGGGCTTGGGTTCGTCCGGCCCATTAAGCGGGTTACGGGTTGGCCCGATAAGATTCGAAAGCACCGTTAGACTCGTTTTCTCGCGCTCTTTCCACTGGTATGCTCGAGGACTTTTCACGACTTTATCTTGGTTTTGAGTAATAATTAAACTTGACCAGATTGAGCTTGATAATTCCCGTCTTTGCACTATTTTTTTAATCCTTTTACCTGCAAGACATAAAAAATACCAAACAAATATATTTGCAATATAATTAAGCATATTTTAGTATTTTTAGTCCGATTAATAGTGTTTAACGGGGTATAAAAGATGTGTATTTTAGCGCTCATCAAAGGTCTTAAAAATAAGCCTACATTTTGGCTTTTGCCATTTCAAAAAGGTCAAAACTCAGTAGCTGCTGAGTATAAAAACCATTTTCATAAGCCTTTTTATAGCTTAGCTTTACTCTAAAATTCTTTTTGATTCATGTTTCTTGTAGCTTAATAGCTATACTTTAAGATTATATAACTAGTTTTCCCTTAAGGATTCATCCGAGTGCTTAAAAATAAGCCAAAA